>ML276990.1:923-14603 GCA_005239495.1 Nicotiana undulata | reverse complement strand
TATATATATATATATATATATATATATATATATATATATATATATATATATATAACGTGAATCACATGAGAACCTTTGTCGCCGATCGAGTAGCAGGCAGTTGCGCAACGAGTGTCCTATTTTGTTCGTGATTCTTTGCATCTTCTCTGCTGAATTTGGGGTACGGTTTTGGGATAAGAGTAGAGTGAGAGATTGTAGGGCTTTTTTGATTACGGTTGGTTGAGGAAAAAAAGGAGCGAATAATTTAGCGCTTTATTTTTCGTTTTATTCAGATTTAACGAGGGAATTGACTTAATTTGAAGGACCGGAAATTATTCTCTCATAAAAAATACGGTAAAAAATGACTTTAACGACGAGAATAAATATTGACCACTATAAGCATACATATAACGACCAGATTAATTTTCTGTCGTAAAGAAGTGGTCATTAAAGACCTCTTTTCTTGTAGTGTAGCAAGTTAAAAATTATTAAAGTTCCTCATCCATCCTATTATGTAAATCGTTTTATGTATACGTGATTTTGTGTTATTCGTGAAAGTTCTTTTTTTTTAAAGAATAACTTTAGGCAGAACCAAGAAAGATAAGGAAACAATAAAACAACTTGTTTGGATGGTCGTAACATATTGTATTGTATCGTATTGTTACTCTAAATACAATGTTTGTTTGATTGTTACTTAAATATTATTGTATCGTATCGTTAAATCCGTCGTTATGTAACGACGAAAAGTGCCACTTTATGTAACGACAAATTTGGTGTGGTAGCGTCGTTACCTTGCTTTTTTCTCTTATTTTGTTCTTCTTTATTATTAAATAATCAAATTTTATCTATTCGTATCCTATTTTTTCTTAGTAATATTGCAAGTTTATTCTTCATACTTTTGGTACGTGACATTATGAAACGACAACAAATGATACAATTTATTCAAACATTGTATTATTCAAATAATGCAGTATAATACACTAATAATACAATACATTATATTATGGGTGTGTTTGGTATGAAGATTTTCCAATTTTCCCATATTTGGCTGGTTTAAATGTTTTGAAAAATATTTTCCTTATGAATTCATTTTCCTCCAATTGAAGAAAAATGTTTTCCTTATCAAGAGAAGGGAAAACATTTTCCAAAACTCCTTCTCAACCTTCCGCACCCTCACCAACCACCCCACCCCACACCCACGCACTTAATCCCACCCCACCCGTCTCTCCAAAAAGGCTTTTTTTTCAAATTTTAATTTTTTCCATCACCACGCACCCTACTCCCCTCTCCCCCTCCCCCTCAAACAAACTTTTTTTTGTTGTAATTTTCAAATTTCTATTTTTTCTGTTTTCTGCACTACCACACCCCATTGCCCCCACCTTACCCCCTCCCTCCCCCCCGCATTTTATTTCTTATAATTTCAAATTTCTATATTTTCAAATTTGATAAAAGTCAAAAAACTCGAAAGCCCATTCAACCACGAGTCCAACCATACCAAATTTACCAAAATCCTATACCAACTCGCCACCCAAATCCCCAAATCAAACTCTCCAAATATCTAGCCTCAAAATCCCAAATAACACCTTAAATACACACAAACAAGGTGAGAAAATCAATGAGGAAACCACAAGTGACTTACCTCAAGGAATCCCCTAAAACTCCTCTCAAGAATCGCCAAATCCCGAGCTTAAAATGTTTAGAATGGTGAAAAATCTCGGAACCCTCGTTTTTAAAACACTGCCCAGGCTTTTCACACCTGCGACCAAATAACCGCACCTGTAGAACCCCTTTTGCGCTAAAATCATCCGCTTCTACGAAAATCACTTAAATCCCCACGGCCCGCATATGCGCTCTAGGTTCCGCACCTGCAGAGGTGCTTCTGCGCCCCACTATCCGTTGCGGCAGAAACAAACCTCGCCCTCAACTCCGCATCTGCGGAGCCTTTCTTACACCCGCGGGCTCCCAGATGTGGTTACCCCCTTGCACCTGCGTCATGCCCCAGGCCAGCCCAGCTCTGCACCTGCGCAAAACCAAATGCATTTGCGGCATCGCACCTGCGGCCATTCCCCTGTAGGTGCGATCATAGTAGAAAACTCCCACCTTCAGCTATGCACTAAGTCTCATTTTCGATCATTTAACCATTTGAATTCAACCCGAGGCCCCCAAGACCTCAACCAATTATACCAACAAGTCCTAAAACACGACAAAAACTTAGTCGAGCCCCCAAATCACCTCAAACAACATCAAAAATACGAACCACACCCCAATTCAAGCCTATTGAAACTAAGGAATTCCAACTTCTACAAACGACGCTGAAACCCATCAAATCACGTCCGATTGACCCCAAAATTTGCACACAAGTCACAAAATGACACCACAGACCTACTCCAACCCTCAGAACTCCAATCCGAGCCCGATACCAACAAAGTCCACCATCGGTCAAACTTCTAAATTTCCAACTTTCGTCATTTCAAGCCTAATTCACTACGCACTCCCAAATCACAATCCGAACACGCTCCTAAGTCCATAATCACCCAACGGAGCTAACGGAACCATCAAATCTCGATTTTGGAGTCGTTTACTCATAAGTCAATATCTAGTTAATCTTTCCACTTAAGCTTCCAACTTTGAGACTAAGTGTATCAATTCATTGCGAAACCTCTTCGGACTCGAAACAACTACCCCAACAAGTCACATAACAACTGTGAAGCATAAAATGAGCAGTAAATGGGGGTTGGGGCTATAACTCTCAAAACGACCGACCGGGGTGTTACATCCTCCCCCTCTTAAACAAATGTTCATCCTCAAATGGGTCTAGAAATGTACCTAGAGTCTCAAATAAGCGTGGATATCTGCTCCATATCTCCCGCTCGGTCTCCCAAGTAGCCTCCTCGACTGGCTGACCTCTCCACTGCTCTTTCACTGAAGCTATATCCTTTGACCTCAACTTTCTAACGTGCTGACCCGAAATGGCCACCGGCTCCACATCATAAGTCAAATCACTATCCAACTGAACCGTACCGAAATCCAAAACATGAGACGGATCGCCAACATACTTCCGGAGCATAGAAATATGAAAATACTGGATGCACACTCGACAATCTAGGTGGCAAGGCAAGCTTGTAAGCCATATCTTCAATCCTCTGAAGCACTTCAAATGGCCCAATATACCGAGGGCTCAACTTGCCCTTCTGCCCGAACCTCATAACACCCTTCATGGTAGAAACCTTGAGTAGTACCTTCTCCCCAACCATGAAAGCAACATCACGAATCTTCCTATCGGCGTAGTTTTTCTATATGGTGTACGCCGTGTGAAACCGGCCCTAAATCAATTTAACCTAGTCCAAAGCATCTTAAACCAAGTCAGTACCCAATAGCCTAGCCTCCCAGGCTCAAACCAACCCACCTGATATCAACTCCGTCTCCTATATTGATGAGTGGTGATTTTACCACTTATTTTAGTCATTTTGCGTCCTTTGATTATAATATGAGGTCGTTTATGGTGTGTATTGTTAGATTTTCAGGTAAATGATGCCATTAGGTAATTTGAATTCAATTGAAGCGGAATTGAGCAAAAAAAAAGAGTGGATAAATGCAAAACTCTTAAGTGCTTCCACATTTTCGGAAGAAGACCTGGAAGGAAAGAACCGCATCTGCGATCTGATCAACACATCTTCGAAAGCGCACATGCTTTTGAAGTCCGCATCTGTGCTTGTATGTCTGCTTTTGCATAACCAATGCTTCTCATCATGGGCCACTTCTACGTGAGGATATCCGCATCTGCGGAGCCGCACTTGAGAGGATCCTACGAAGGTGTGGTCAACGAGCTTCAGACCTAGGCAGACTTGGAAATTCACATCTCCTCAACTCCAAACCCAAAAATACGCGACCTAGCAAATCTTTGGCATATCTTTGGCTTATTTTCAGTCCTTAGACTAGAGAGAACAAGTTTTGGAAGCTAGGGTTCTTGAACACACACGTGGTTCTTGAAGATTTTGGTTGAGAATTTCTTACTCCTTTCTTCATTTCCTTGCTTTGTATTGAATATTTAAGTGTGTAGTAGTTATTTCCTACACTTGAGTCTTGTTAATGGGAATATTCATATTTAAAGTATGGATTAAATATCTTATTGTGCTTATGTATTGAACTATTTTTTAGTTATATTGAAGTGTGTTATTGTTTCTTTAATTATTCTTCTTCTTTAATGTTTCTGAAGGGATTAGCTAACCCTAGGACTCGCCCATTAAATTCGAATTAATTTTGGAAAATATTATTTGGGGTTGGAAAAGATTATTTACAATAACTTGAGGCTTTAACCCTCATTTTATAGATTCTACCTAGGGATAGAATTGAACTACTTGTAGCCGTATCTGGATGTGCTTAATCTCTTAATTGTTTTAGGAATAATTCAATTAGGAAGTCTTGTTAGTCTTCAGAAGAAGCTAATATAGAATTGTTACCCATGGCTAATTAACATAAACTCGCTCATATTCGTAAAACGTGAGATACATTGGATCGTTACTTGAGTGTAATTCCCGATACATCCATGCTTGTAGCCATTTATCATTTTAATTGATTTCTAGGTTAGTTTAAATTTTCGCATTTAGCTATAATATCTTCTCAAAGTCATTCTAAGTGTTTGGCATTGCATAACAAGTGATAATTCTCTTACATTCCTAATCGCCTACATATTGTTCTCTGTGGGATTAGACCCTGAATCATAGTTGGGTAATTTATATTGCATGAGACCGTGTCCATTTACATTTTAGTAGTGGATTTGGACGTCATCAAAATTAACGTTGTCGGGGAACAATTTGGCATAATTTAGGTTGTTTGAGAAGTAAGCGTAAGTGATTGGTCCAAACTTGTGAATATTTGTGTAATTATTTTCTTATCCTTGTTTATCTTCCTATTTGTTTTCTTGTTTACTTTCTTAGTTTAAAAAAATGGCATCATATAAATAAAATTGGACGGATGGTAGTTGTTCATACTTTGATGACCCTTGTCCTTATTGTGGAAGATCACACTCGTGGAAAAATTGTTTAAATTCTCCCGTCGGCGGATTGTGCGCACAATTTCTAACTCATGAGTGGAGTATTTGTGATAAGTGTGGACGTCAAAATGGTCATTGGGATGATTGTGCTTATTTGTCCTTCCCTTCCCCAAGCCCCTTCTATGATGATTCTAATTTTTGTGATGACAAGTTTAAGGATATGGAAGTGGAAAAAATTTAGCATGGTCAAAATGGAGAGTTAAAGCTCATGTTAGAATGCCTACTTGAAGGAGGAAACAAAGAGCAAAATGACTTGGAGAAGCTTTTGAAAAATAACCTCCAAAATGATTTGGAACTTGAAAGGTTGAACTTACAAATGGAAGAGATGCTTGAAGCTTTAGAAGTCCAAAAAGCCACGGAAGTGAATGATAGCCAAGAACCTTCATTAAATGTGGACGCCGAAAATCCTTCCTTGGCACTTGATCAATACCAAGAAGAACTCTCAAATGCTAAAAATGAGAGGATGATGCTCATGTTTGAGGCCATTATTGAAAATGAGGAGAAGCAAAGCTTGGCACTCGAGGGTTTGAAACAAGTCTTGACCCAAAATGATGATAATATCTGCACCTTAGAAAATCAAATGAAAATATTGATTGAGGCTCACTATGCCCACCAACTTGAGAGTGTGGAAAGAAGTCAAGAAGAGTCCGACTACGAGGAAGAAAGTGAGCTTTACTTTGAGAAATCAAGAATTGAACATCCGCCAACCGACCCCACAAGTGTTAGTGATGCCAAGAATAATATGGAATAGTGACAACCGGGATAAATGAAAATATGGTTGAGATTGACTCTAGTTCGAGGGAAAAAGTGGATGTCAAAATCCGGGAAGAATTGCAATGTGGAGGTTTGAAGTCACATTCCAAGCAATATTCAATATTGAAATTGTGTGGTGATATGGGAATCGAACCACACGAGTCAATGAGGGATTTCAAGGAGGAAAGACAAAGGCCATACATCTTATAATTTGAGGAAACAAGAAGGCAAAATGATAGTCATCACATGAAAGCCAGGAAACGCAAAATGAAGAAATTGATGCTTGGCTTGATCATCTACTCACCACCCCCACCGCTCGTGGTCACAAGCTGATTCCAAGTTAGGTGCCCAATTCATCTCGTCCAAGTGGCGAGAAAAGTGGTAAAGTTGATCCGCGTCATGCCACGACGTTAAATGCGGCGCTTGGTGGGAGGCAACCCATTGTTTTTCAAAGTTTTTAGTCGTTTTTGAAAATTTCTTTTTTTAGAATAGTTTATTATGTTATTTTTGACTAATCTGCTAAGTTTCAGATTTTTTTGGAATTAAATGAAGGGTTTGAGGTGTTGGAGTGCACAAAAACAGTAGCTAAAAAATCTATGCATCAATCATCTGGTGTAACCGCATCTGCGAAACATTCACCGCAGATGCGAACATGCAGAAGTGCCCAGTTAAACGCAGATGCAGATATTATCGAAGAAGCAGTTTGGAAGTCGCAGAAGCGCCTCCGCAGAAGCTCCTAAAATTCCACAGAAGCGGTCAAATGGATAAATTACAAAACCCCTCTTCAGTCAGGTAAGACTCTAATTTCCCCAAATCCTCACAAATCCCTCTCATCTCTCACGCTACTGCTCTTCACACAACTGCTCACACTCAGAATTCTCAAGCAAAAGACCACACAAGTACCATGTCTCTCATCTACTCTTTTCTTCTACTCTCTTTTCTTTTCCTTCTTCTTCTTCTTCTTCTTCTTCTTCTTCTTCTTCTTCTTCTTCTTCTTCTTCTTCTTCTTCTTCTTCTTCTTCTTCTTCTTCTTCTTACAACTGCTCACACTCAGAATTCTCAAGCAAAAGACCACACAAGTATTCTTCTTCTTCTTCTTCTTCTTCTTCTTCTTCTTCTTCTTCTTCTTCTTCTTCTTCTTCTTCTTCTTCTTCTTCTTCTTCTTCTTCTTCTTCTTCTTCTTCTTCTTCTTCTTCTTCTTCTTCTTCTTCTTCTTCTTCTTCTTCTTCTTCTTCTTCTTCTCTCATCTGTTCTACAATGACGTTTTCAATTTTTTTTATTTTGATAATCACTGTTAGTTCTAGAGTGAGGGAAAATGGTTGAGAGTGTGTGTGTGTGTGCTGCTAATGATGAAACAAATTTTTGGGATGTTTGAGTACCAATTTAAATTGAAAAAGCATATCATCATCTCTGCTTGTCATGTGTTTGACAAATTGTCCAAAAGCAAATTGCTATCTAAGTACCACAAAATCAGTTTTAATAGAATTGTCGGTTCATGTATTGCACTAATTTAGAAGTCTTGAGTATAAATTATGTGCTAAAAGTCTTGTTTGAGAAGTAAAAGAGTCAAAAATTCTGGGCTTTGGAACTCTTTGATGAACACCACAGAAGCAGAAAAAGTGTCGCACATGCGGCCTCGCACCTGCGTTCTTTGTTACGCAGGTGCGAATTCTGGTGTGATGGAAAAAATCGCAGAAGCGGATAAAAACCTGCAGAAGCGGGACCGCACATACGGTGGTCCTTTCGCAGGCGCAGAAATTGGGCAGATTTCCCAATTCCAATAGCTTTACATATGGTGCTTCCTGGGCCCGTTTGACTCGATTCTTTGGCCTCATTTCGTTGTTTTAAATTTCCTAACATGATTCTAATGCCCATCTAACATCATTTTGATTTTTTGAAGGTACTTTGAGCCAAAATAGAAATGAAAATGCCTCGCCAGATCATGAAATTGAGGAGGAAGCTGTGGATGAACAATTTGACCAGTCAGGCTTCATGTCGGCTAATTGTCACTGCCGTTATTATGACAACCTCCTCAACGAAAAGATAGTACTTGAAAAGGGGATCGCCGAGGAGAAATTGGTGTCATGCCCCATTTTTCCTCTCCTTTCGGATCAGTCAGGGTTTTTGACTTTATTGGGACAACTCATTTCCTTTTGGGATAAGGGATGTGAAGGATTTGAAGAGTCGCTACCTAACGAATTAAGGTGCGTTAGGGAACCTATTAAGGGTCATAATAACACTAATTGAATAACCAAAGATTGGGTAAGGGCTTGAAATTACTCCAAGGGGAAGGTATTAGGCACCCCTCAAAGTCCACAACTGTGGTTCCCGGCCAAACGAACTTTGTGAATTTAAACAGGTAGCAAATAGGCAGTCAAAGTACATACATGTAAACAAGTAGTGGTTTGAAAAGATTCGTAGTCTAAGCACACACATGTAATAAAGTTTAAAAGATTCACAGTCTAAGCACAAATATGTAAGGGATAAGGGAGTCCTAAGTTGTTTATCCTATAGGATCACATCAATGCAATACCCAGTAATCACTCCTCAGTGAGGGGCTACACGTGGCATTAGTGCACCGGTCATAATATCCATATCTACCCTTTACCCCACCCCTTAGCGGTTATTAAGCGAGTTTATTTAATGAACTCTAAGCGTGCTGTTACCTGTCCCGTCTTAATGGTCCTGGAGGAATTTAGGACCTCTAGATATAGGTGGTTCTAGATAGACCCCCTAAGGTTTTAAAAGGATAAAATTCTAAGCGACAGGCAAGAACAAATAATACTGATAAGATAAAGGAAATAAAGCAGTTATGAGGCTCAGATTTACCTCCACAGATAATGCACACAAGCAACACGTCTCAAACACAAACAAGAGGAAGTTTATTAGACAGGATCCTAAGACAGGATATCTAGGTGAATATCAATGCATAGAAATATGCAGCTTTATTTCATAAACTCAGAAGCAAGGCCCTAATCAGTTTGCCTACTGATTTTAAGCCTGTTAGCCTTTAAGCAGTAAACACAATCAAAACAATTTTCAGTTTAAAGAGATTGATTACCTAAGGCATGCCTAGGCGTGGGACTGTGCATAATAACTACCAGAATTGTTAAAAACAGTTCAGAAGTTGTTTTACCTAAAACATGCTGTTCTAAGTGATGTAAGTCTGAGAATGCAGAGATTGTTACTAGTTTTATTATTAACAGACATGGCGATTATACGTGAGACTATTTTATACCTCTTCATGAATCAGCAGTTTAGACTAGGTTTGGTTTAGCAAAATGCGAACGAAATCCTAAAGCATGGTATCTAATATGCACATATAGATGCAGAGAGGTTAAGACATAATTTTAGGATGTACAGAATTACTAAAGCATGATTTCTAAAATGCACAGAGAATTACAGAGTTGTTAAGCATGATTTCTGAATGCACGTGTAGCAGCAGTTTACATCGTTTATCCTAAGAGCAGGATATCTAAATGGCAGGCATGAACGTAGATCAAAGATATGTTGTATATTAAAGCAGTAAATGTGAAAGCCATAAAAACATGATATCTAATGCAGGTTTGGCATGGTTTTAATGAACATGTTGGCCCTAAGCATGGATTCTAATGCAGATATAAGTAATGTAAAAGCCTAAGGCATGATTTCTACCTAGTAACATCGATAAAACTACATAGCTACCTCCCCATTTCACTAGCCAACCCTACTACCTGTTTACAATAATTGTTACAAACCAATAGCTGAATGAATTACATAAATAGATAAAGGAAAAGAAGAAGTTAAACTATAGGGAGCCTGAAGTAGGCCCAAATGTGCCAAACTGTCCATAGCCTCAAATGTCAAAGTCATAGCCTTTCTCATGTACGGGTGTGTCAGAGTTCCCTAAGGACCTCAAGGATCCCGGTAGTGCTCACACCCAAACTTCATAACCATAACTGAGTAAGTGCAGTGTGGAAGATCCAGCCCCAATGCATCAAAGTTCAGAAGGATCTCACAGGGATCCCAAAGCAGTCACACACTAGAGGGGAAGAACTTAAGGACCTAAGAGTAGAGTGAGAGTGCTTGACATAGTTTTGAAAATGCTTTAGTATAAAACAGTATTGAAAAGACATAGTTGAAGTTTATAAAAGTATGAAGTGGTTTAATAGTAAAATAGTTTGAACAAGAGTAGGGTGTTTAAGCAAACAATAAATTAGTTACAACACAAACATGTTCAGCACACTCAAATCACAGTCCTTCACACAGGGGTGATTGGAGTTGGGGAAACATAGAGGATATGTAGTGAACACATAACATACAGGAGCATAGAAGTTTTTGTAGGGGTTTATGGGATTAGGGGATAGCTAATGGTACCAACACAATATGAATTTCAGAACCAACATAGAATCAGACAACTTAGGGTAACAAAATTGCTTTGCAAAAAAAGGTTCATACTTGAGACCATGCAAACATAAAATAGAGCAGAGTTAGGCTAGGAAATGCTATAAAGGGATTAAAAAAATTCATAAACATGCTTATCCTAAGTTGAATTAGGACAGAACCAATATGCTAAGTGAAGCAGTAATGTAAACAGATTAATTACATGTTGAAAAGCTAAACAACAGACAGAAGTAGACTGATGATTAGTAAACTAAAGCAGTAAATAAACACATTGATTTTGGGACTTGAATTTAAAATCATAACATACCAGTAAGGAGAATAGACACAAAGTGAAGAACAAGAAAGTGCAATAGTTAGCCTTGGCTTGCAGCCAGCTAATTCGGTAACAATAGCAAGTAACAAAAGTAAGCAGAAGAGTGTTTTAGTGTATGAGAGAGTTGTGAACTAATGTGAGTTCGTGTGTCCAGAAGATTGTAAAGAGAAGAGTATATATAATAGTTTGAAAGCTAGGTAAATAAGGTAAGAGTCAGATTGTTTAGGACTCGGAATCAATTAAGAATAAAATCAGTCCCAAGTCTTCCCTTAATTAAGGGAATCAGTTCAAACGGTAACGCACAGGTAACAAGTAAGGAAAGAGACCATATATAGATGGAATATAACAACTAAGGAAATAATTCAAACACAGTAGGTACAAAGTAAGAAATTAGGGCTAGGTTCATGAAGTTCTAATTAAGGAAACAATATTAAGAATCAGCAAATAATACAATCAGTCGTAAAAAAGGCAAGCGGTAATTTAAAAGTCATGAAAAATACGGAAATCATCAGAAATAGGCAAACGAGTATCAATCCAGGAAATCAGGGGTCCAAAGAATCAAAGTGATACTAATTTTGTGATGACCAAAAAGGTCATTCCGTGTATTCTTAGCTAATTTCGTGTATCGAGGTCGTGAAAACCTCCTTTTATCTTACCTCGATGTGTGTGCACAGCTCGGGCGTGTAGCCGGGAAGCCGTTATGTGAAAAACTGATAAAAACAATAATTTTGTGTTTAAATTTAAAGTAAAGTTGACTTTGGTCAACATTTTTGGTAAACGGTCTCGGACCCGTGATTTGACGGTCCCAAAGGGTCCGTAGGAAAATATGGGACTTGGGCATATGCCCGGAATCGAATTCCGAGGTCCCAAGTCCGAGAAACAAATTTTTTAAAAGAAATTGTTTTCTGAAAAATTGTGCCAAAAAGGGGTCATCTTATGTGCATCTAATTTTGACTGTGTTCCGAGGCCCCGAAAGCCCCCATTAATCTCACCTCGATGTGCGTGCGCATCCCGGACGCATAGCCGGGAAGCCTTTATGTGAAAACTTGATTGAGAGTTAAAATTTTGATAAATTAATTGAATAAAGTTGACTTTGGTCAACATTTTTGGTAAACGGACCCGGATCCGTGATTCGACGATCCCGAAAGGTCCGTACGAAAATATGGGACTTGGGCGTATGCCCGGAATCGAATTCCGAGGACCCAAGTCCGAGAAATGAATTTTTTTAAAGAAAATTATTTTATAAAAATATTAAAGGCTTATGAAAAAGAACCTTGATGTGAAACCTGTGCTGCCGGGCCCGTATTATGATTTCGGCGCTCGGAACAGGTTCAATATGTGTTATATAAGTTATCTTCAAAATTTGGTAAGAAACAGACTCGAATTGATTGGTTTCGGATCAAAATGAGAAAATTGGAGTTAATGAAGTTTTGAGGTTTTTAAAGAATTTGAAATTTGGTTTGAAAGGTGATTTTATGTTCCCGAGGACCGAATGAAATTTCGAGACCGGAAATAGTTCCGTCATGTCATTTATAACTTGTCTGCAAAATTTGAAGTCATTCCGAGTAGTTTAGGCCGGTTCGGCGCATTGAAGTGAATTCTAGATTTTCAGGTTCTTAAGTTTTGATTCAATTTGGTTTTGGGGTTGAATTCTGAGTTTCGTTGTTGTTATTCAGGTTCCGGAAGTTCGAGCGAGTCCGTATCATGAATACAGACTTGCCGGTGCTTTTGGACGGGGTCCCGAGGGGCTCGGGTGTGTTTTAGACCCCCGGGAGCTAAGTTGGAAAAACCAGAATTTCTGCTATCTGGTTTCCTTCTCTGCGATCGCAGAAGGTGGGTTGCGATCGCGGAGAAGTATTTTGCTGGGCTGTTGATTGTTCTCTGCGATCGCAGCTTCCCCTTCGTGATCGCAGAGGTCTGGGGTCCACACCTTCATGATCGTAGACTTTTATCGCGATTGCATAGAGTCGCGTCTGGGCCGGGTGAGTTTGTCCTTCGCAATCGCAGGACCTCTGCCGCGATCGCAGAGGTCTGGCCAGTTGGCCTTCGCGATCGCATGCCCCTTGTCGCGATCGCAGTTAAGGAATCCCTGGGCAGTTTTATAAAATACGGGACTTAGCATTTTTCCTCCATTTTCATCTTCCTCCTCAAGTTTTTAGAGAGCTCTTCAAGGGACCTTCCACCACTGTTATTGAGGTAAGTAAATTCCATAGTTTTACTAGTTTCAAACATTAATTCTTAGTTAAATTCACTATTAAATTATTTAAAAACCATAGAATTAGGTAGTAATTTTAGGGTTCTTGAGGATTTTGTGATTTTCCATTTTAGAGTGGAAAATGGGTTCGGAGTTTCGGGCGTAATTGTGGTCCGAGGGGTAGATTCGACAAGAGGTGAGTTTCCTTTCTAACCTTGTAAGAGGGAATTGTCCCCCTAGGTGATGTGTATGCTATGTGTAAATTGTTTGGGGGCTACGTACGCGCCGAGTGACGAGAGTCCGTACGTAGCGGCTATTATTGTTATGTCCGGGTAGTTAGGCCCACATCATGCCTTGTATGCTTTTCTCGTAATGCCTTATATGCCTTTTCTTGTAATGCCTGATATGTTTTCCTTGTAATGCTTCATATGATTTATTGTACCGCCATATGTACTATGAAATTATGTTTTGCATCATGTTATTATTCTGAGGCTTTATTGAAAAGAAATTGTGAAATATATGGGAGCGGGTCGTACGCCACGGCGGAATTGAAAAGAATTGTGAAATATATGGGAGTGGTCCGTACGCCACGACGGAATTGAAAAGAATTGTGAATATATATGGGATCCGGCCGTACGCCACGACAGTGTTGAGAAATTATGAAATATATGGGATCGGGCCGTACGCCACGGCAGTGTTGAAAAGATATTGAAATGAATATGGGATCGGGCCGTACGCCACGACGAGTGTAGAAGGTACCTTATGGGAGCGGGATGTACGCCACTGCGGATCTAAGAATTTGTGGTTATTGTTTCGTTCGGTAGTCTTACTCTTGAAAGTGCTTTATTGTTTAGTTCAGCAATTGTTTGGATTTTTCTGCTTTGATATATATATACTTGTTGCTTATTTCCCTGACATGCCTACTGTATTTCGTCTTATTCTATCATATGTTATCACTGCTGGACCTTAGTGAGTATCGAGTCGACCTCTCGTCACTACTTCTTC
>ML276988.1:63458-102114 GCA_005239495.1 Nicotiana undulata | reverse complement strand
TATATATATATATATATATATATATATATATATATATATATATATGTATATGTATATGTATATCTTTCAATCAAAATCTTCTCAATGATAAACCACCGGAACTCAGTCCGTAACTCAAAATTTGTCATGCAATGCAGTACAGGGGGAAAGCTCCCGGATCTCAGTCCGTAGTCCCAATTTAAATATGCGATGCAGTACAGGGGAAAAGCTCACGGATCTCAGTTCGTAGTCCCAATTTAAATATGCAATGCAGTACAGGGGAAAAAGCTCCCGGATCTCAGTCCGTAGTCCCAATTTAAATATGCAATGCAGCACAGGGGAAAGCTCCCGAATCTCAGTCCGTAGTCCCAATTTAAATATGCAATACAGCACAATAGAGAGGAAACAACCAGAGCACAGCAAAAGCATTGAACAAGCCACAACGAGCACAACAACAAACAATAAGGCAAAATGCAAGGTGAACCGAGAAGTTCAACACGAGAACTTAAATCATAACAATGGCAAATCTCACCCATAGGAAGTATCCACTGAAGGGAAAACCAAGCACAAAGAAACAATGTAACGAGGGGAAAACATAACAAATATAGCAACGATTCAAAATACTTAAGTCAATAGATAAGGAACCAATTATCCCGGCAAGGGAAACAGCTATAACCAATCTCGCCTAATAATTTACTTCACGGAATGAGCTCAGCTATCACAGGTGTGCAATAATAGGAAGCACCTAAGGAAATGCCGCTAATATGGGTGATTGTCAACTGAACCTAGGTATCATTTAAGGGAAAATCATGTAAATCATCATGTACGACTCACGGGTATGCTTTACCCCAAGATATAGATATTTCAATCTCTATTAAACAGTTATAGGGCTAGATAAGACTAATTCTAATCAATTAGGCAGTTTGTGAAGAAAATATATCATAGTGGTAAAAGAGGAAAAATATGCAGTTAAGTCAATTAAAATCAATTAATCAACGAAGGGGAATCGAAAACAAGAAAATCTAATTCAAGCAGGAGGAGATGAAACTAGCAACCAGGAACTCGTCCCTTACAGTTACCACTTCATACACAGGAAATATAGGAACCTAAGAATCCAAAAAGGTCAACCTAATTTCAAATAAGTCTGAGTACGCACTCGTCACCTCGCGTACACGGGCTACAATCAACATAGAAGACTCAAATCCTAAGGGGTAGTTCCGCCACACAAGGTTAGGCAAGATACTTACCTCGACTGTGCTAATCAACCAATAATCACGCTCTTGCCACGAGTATCCGACTCCGGGTGTCCCAAATCTATTCAATTTGATTGCATATTATAAATATCATTTCAAGAAATCGAAGTAACTAATTAATTCGAAGCTAATACGCAAAATTAGGAATTTTAACCAAAACTCCCCTCGGGCCCACGTCTCAGAATCGGGTAAAAGTTATATTTTCCGGACACCCATTCATTCACGAGTCTAACCATATGACAAACTCTCAAATCGGAGGTCAAATACCCAATCAAAAGCCCAAAATTTGGTCTTAGAAGTTTCTTCCAATTTTCCCAAATTTCTACTCAATAATCTCAAATTTAAGGGTGGGATTTAAGATTAGAATCATGGAAGATAACCTATTATGGTTAGAAATCACTTACCTTGAATACCCAAGCAAAATCCCCTCAGAAATCGCCTCTCCCGAGCTCCCACAATTCAAAATGGTGAAAATAGCATAAACCCTCGGATTTTTGGAATAAGCACACAGGGATCTCGCACTTGCGGTCCCTTTCACCGCACCTGTGGAAAAAGCATCGCAGGTGCGAAATTCACTTAAGATTGCCTAGGGCCGCACCTGCGATAGGTTGGTCGCACATGCGGTTCCGCACCTGCGGAACCTAAGTCCCACCTACGATCCCTAGCCAGCCCTTCCCAAAACCGCACCTGTGACTGAGGTCCCGCACCTGCGAGTTCGCACCTGCGGAAAAACCCTCGCAGGTGCGAAAACACCAGAAGGGAGCCTGGTTCAGCACCTTTTTCCAAGTTCCAAATTCTTCCGTTAAGCATCCGAAACAACTCCGAGGCCCCCGGGACCTCAACCAAAACAACCAACTGATCCCAATACCCTATCCAAACTTGGTCGAGCCTTAATAACACATCCCATAACATTAAAATACTCGGATATGCATAGATTCAAGCCTAAGGACTTAGGAATTTCTAAGAATTCACATTCGACACCGAACCACGTCTAAACTCGTCTGAATGACCTCAAATTTTGCGCACAAGTCAAAAATGACATTCCGGACTTGCTGTCGCTCTCGTAATTCCATTCCGAGTCCGATATCAAAATTCCACCTATCGGCCGAAATTCTAACTTTCGCCAAAATACCTCAAATCACCCTACGGACCTCCAAATTCAATTTCGGACGCACACCTAAGTCCAGAATCATCATACAAAGCTGTTGGCGTTAACCAAAACTCATTCCAAGGTCGTTTACTCAAAAGTCAAACCTCCGACCAACTCTCTTCATTTAAGCTTCAAAATTTGAAAATTCTCTCCCAATTCGACTTTGGATTATCCGGAAACGGAATCTAACCGCGCACACAGGTCCATATACATAATGAGGAGCTGATTACGGTCTTATACCACCGAACGGAGCTTAAACTCTCAAAATAACCAGTCGGGTCGTTACATTCTCCCCTTCTTAAAACCAACATCCGCCCTCGAACGTGCCAAGATTCACCTTGAACTCATCCGATCACTGATTGCACACTTCTAACACACACCCGCGAGTGATCCCACGTCACCCCAACCTATGTAATCCTGAGGACATCATCACAATTGCAATTTAGCATTCCTATCACTACCGATAAGCCTCATATCTCAATTTCTCACCTTATACTCATTTCCCAAAGATCTGATCCTAAATCCATAACCGGCATTAGCCTCAACCAGCTGCATTAACTCATGTCTATACCCATAAGGCACGACCACGCAATGTAGCACCTCACACTAAGGCTCGAATAGCACTTTCGATCACAATAGCTGCCTGAAATCAACTAAACATTGGCAATTGTCCACACATATGGAATAACTCTGCTCCAAACCCCATAATGTTGATAGGATGCAATGAACACGAAGACCTCATTATTAGGCACCCGAATCACCAAGCCATAGCTAACGCCACCTGGCACACGTCCCATAACCCAAAACTAAAGAAGCACATAACGAATATGAATGAATATGAAAAGAGAGACATATAAGAGAGCTATCAAACAAGACCATAGGCATACTCTCTATCGATATTGACTTACCAAAATAAATATAACAAGGAAGAAACAAAGCGCATGAACAATTCACAAGGATCCCATCCTGATAAAAAATTTCCACCGCGGTACTCGACCCGGTCTAAATATATCAAATCACAAATATCACGAGGACGCACCCTCATTTCAAAATCTCATACTGAAAGTATATCATGCCAATAGAAATTTCTCCCTTAACTCATCTCAGCTGATAGAAATCATAATACTATCTGAACTCACATCTCAATGGAGTATCAAATCACAGCTAGTAAACAAAGTACTTAGGAAAAATCACATCAGGCTCACCATAATGAACAATAAGGACTCACCTCTAGTTTCACCACTAGCAAGGATGAATAAAAACAACGGTAGACACAACTACTACTCATAAAATCTCCCAACAGAAGTAACCACAAAATAGAGTGCAAACATGAAACTCACTCATAAATGAAACAACAATAAGGAATCTCGTCTCGACCGATAGAGGTATAGTAAAGTACAATGGTACCCCACTTTAGCACATCACAACATACATGGGTGATGATATCTGGCACCACGGCCTCTAGCCTACTATATGACACACATCGACGGGTCGGGCCTCCCCCTCTTGGGAGCCCTCTACTCACCTGAATACCTTGCTATAACACACTTACCTAAATCCTGGAGTAAATATCTCACCATGTGGCTACTATCCCATACTTAAAACAACATCTCTGCTGACGTGGCTGTGGAAACCACCCAATACGGGTCCTCCGAGACCTAGGAGTACCTCAGAACTCCCATGCGAAGCTGGTAATGCAACTAAACTGGTTTACCCACAAAACCTTTATCGTGTCGTACTCTGCCTCCATAATAAGGGTCAGTAGATCTCTCCGGCCTATGTGCCTTCTAACTGAAGCAACCAAGAGAGGTATATACCTGGCCAACTCACTGAATCCGATGATGTACTCTAATACTGACATAGTGCTCTGACGCAACTGCTCAAACTCCGCGCGCTATGCATTCGGAGTGACCGGAGTGCAACTCCTCAAAACATCTCTTAAACTTGCATCCATGCAAGGGAAACTGACTTGGCTGGGCTACCCAACTCATGTGCCCGCCACCACTGACAACCCACTACTCTGAACCTGAGACGTGACAAAATCAATCCTGCTCGTCTCCACAATACCCGAAGTACGAAGAATATAGTGACACTCTTCCAAAAAACCCTGGCATCATCTGTCGCGAATCCACTGAAATATAGGAGGGTGGTACTTCCTGTACCTCTAAATTTCCAAGGGGTTTCTCCCTCCGATGTTGTTGCCCTAACCACGGGCTGAACGAAAACCATCTGTTGTGCTGCCAAGACAACTGGAACTTGACCAATATGATATCGCTACTCTGGGGTGTAGTCGGTGGGGGTCTGAATTCCTCCCCTAATCCGGGTAATAGCCGGTGAACTAGAATCAATCTTGCCTGGTTCAATGTACCAATTATGCTCAACTATGCCCAGGCCTCCTGAAGTCCGGGATGGCAACAGGCACCCCCAGTACCTGTCCTCCACTGGAACTACTGCGGCTTCTCGATGACTGCTCTGGAAGGCATCTTAACGGCGACACGTGCTCCTCGTCGACCTCCGTCTCTGATCCTTGTGACTTTTTCTTCAGGGTAACATCATCAGGAACCGCAGCTCGTGTCCTCACCATTGGTGAGAGAGTGGAATGATGATTTCAAGCTTCAAGGTCGTATGAATTCGCACGATAGGAATGAAGAAAGTGAAATTGTCCTAATAGTTCCGTAGCCTCTCGAAGATAAGTACAGATGTCTCCGTACCGATCCGCAACACTCTACTAAACTCGCTTATGACTCGTAACACCCATGAACCTAGAGCTCTGATACCAACTTGTCACAGCCCAAATTCCCTCCGTTGGGTATCATGATGGCACCTACTCTTAGGGACTAGGTAAGCCTAACGTTTCATTGAACAACAATAATAATAAAAGAAATATAACAGTCTTGATATGAAATCTTGACAGAATTTACAAATTTCCCCAAAACCGGGTAAATAAAAGTCATAAGCTCTACGAATCCTTCTTACAAAAATCTAAGTACAACTGTATAGGAATAATAAGTACAATTGAAATACAAGAAGGTGACTCCAAAGCCTGTGAACGCAGCAGCAGGTTCACCTTGAGTCTCCTCAGCAAGATCCACACAGCTAGCAACAGTCAATACCTGGATCTGTGCAAAACAAAAATGCACAGGATAGTAGTATGAGCACACCACGACGGTGCCCAGTAAGTATCAAGACTAACCTCGGTGAAGTAGTGACGAGGACTAGTCCAGACACCCACTGGTCTAATAGGTAAAAGACATAAGTAGTAGTGACCGAAACAAAGTATTTATTTAAAATCCTAGAATATTATTAACGACAAGAGAATATAAAGCGGAAGGAAGTGCAACAATTAAAGACATGGAACAGCATAATAGAAATATGCAAGAAGGAAGGACAGCACGCAAGCCAAAGTCGAAAATCACAATACCAAGAAAACACTCAAAACTCAGCACTGCATCAATTTACTCACATCAAGCCTTAGCAAATAAGCTCAATAAAAACCAGTCAACCCTCGAGTAAAACCTTTAAATCGTGAATTTATATCGACTACTTTTGAAAATATAATCATTTTAAGATAGAGGAAATCTTCTTTGAAAAATACTTTTTCTGAATGTATATGTATGTATATCTTTATAAAGAGAAATCGTTAGAACATAATTCCCTTAAAATACGTTGTATTCAAATATACTTTCCCAAGCACCGCCCCTTCAAATATCATTAGTTCAAATATACTTTCACAAATACTGCTTTTTTAAAGATCATTTGTTCAAATATACTTTCCCAAATACTGCTCTTTCAAATATAATTTTTCTGCAAGAGAAATACGCTTAAAATATACTTTCGCAATAGAAGTCCTTCGGACATAACTTTTCCTAGAGATAATTGCTTTTCAACTATACATTTCAATATATATATACATATATATATATATATATACTTATATATATACATATGTATGTATATCTTTCAATCCAAATCTCCTCAGTGATAAACCACCGGAACTCAGTCCATATCTCAGAATTTGTCATGCAATGCAGTATAGGGGGAAAGCTCCCGGATCTCAGTCCGTAGTCCCAATTTAAATATGCGATGCAGTACAGGGGGAAAGCTCTCGGATCTCAGTCCGTAGTCCCAATTTAAATATGCAATGCAGCACAATAGAGAAGAAACAACCAGAGCACAGCAAAAGCATAGCACAAGCCACAACGAGCACAACAGCAAACAATAAGGCAAAATACAAGGTGCAACAAGAAGTTCAACACGCGAACTTAAATCATAACAGTGGCAAAACTCACCCATAGGAAGTATCCACTGAAGGGAAAACCAAGCACAAAGAAACAATGTAACGAGGGGAAAGCATAACAAATATAGCAACGATTCACAATATTTAAGTCAATAGATAAGGAACCAATTATCCCGCCAAAGGAAACATCTATAACCAATCTCGCCTAATAATTTACTTCACGGAATGAGTCAGCTATCACATGTGTGCAATAATAGGAAGAACCTAAGGAAATACCGCTAATATGGGTGATTGTCAACTGAACCTAGGTATTATTTAAGGGCAATTCATGTAAATCATCATGTACGACTCACGGGCATGCTTCACCCCAAGATATAGATATTTTAATCTTTATTAAACAGTTATAGGGCTAGATAAGAATAAGACTAATTCTAATCAATTAGGCAGTTTGTGAAGAAAATATATCATAGTGGTAAAAGAGGGAAAATATGCAGTTAAGTCAATTAAGATCAATTAATCAATGAAGGGGAATCGAAAACAATAAAATCTAATTCAAGCAGGAGGAGATGAAACTAGCAACCAGGAACTCGAGCCTAACAGTTACCACTTCATATGCATGAAATATAGGAACCTAAGAATCCAAAAAGGTTAACCTAATTGCAAATAAGTCCGAGTACGCACTCGTCACCTCGCGTACACGGGCTACAATCAACATAGAAGACTCAAATCCTAAGGGGTAGTTCCCCCACACAAGGTTAGGCAAGATAATTACCTCGACTGTGCTAATCAACCAATAATCACGCTCTTGCCATGAGTATCCGACTCCGGGTGGCCCAAATCTATTCAATTCGATTGCATATTGTAAATATCATTTCAAGAAATCAAAGTTACTAATTAATTCGAAGCTAATACGCGAAATTAAAAATTTTGACCAAAATGCCCCTCGGGCCCACGTCTCAGAATCGGGTAAAAGTTATATTTTCCGTCCACCCGTTCACTCATGAGTCTAACCATACGAAAAACTTTCAAATCGGAGGTCAAATACCCAATCAAAAGCCCAAAATTTGGTCAAAGAAGTTTCTTCCAATTTTCCCAAATTTCTACTCAATAATCTCGAATTTAAGGGTGGGATTTAAGATTAGAATCATGGAAGATAACCTATGATGGTTAGAAATCACTTACCTTGAATACCGAAGTAAAATCCCCTCAAAAATTGCGTCTCCCGAGCTCCCACAATTCAAAATGGTGAAAATAGCATAAACCCTCAGATTTTTGGAATATACACACATGGATCTCACACCTGCGGTCCCTTTCACCGCACCTGCGGAAAAAGCATCGCAGGTGCGAAATTCACTTAAGATTGCCTGGGGCCGCACCTGCGATAGGTTGGTCGCACCTGCGGTTCCGCACCTACGGAACCCAGGTCGCACATGCGATCCCTGGCCAGCCCATCCCAAAACCGCACCTGCGATTGAGGTCCCGCACCTGCGAGTTCGCACCTGCGGAAAAACCCTCGCAGGTGCGAAAACACCAGAAGGGAGCCTGGTTCAGCAGCTTTTGCCAAGTTCCAAATTCTTCCGTTAAGCATCCGAAACAACCCCGAGGCCCCCGAGACCTCAACTAAAACCACCAACTGACACCAATACCCTATCCAAACTTGGTCGAGCCTTAAAAACACATCCCATAACATCAAAATACTCGGATATGCATAGACTCAAGCCTAAGGACTTAGGAATTTCTAAGAATTCACATTCAACGCCGAACAACGTCTAAACTCGTCCGAATGACCTCAAATTTTGCGCACAGGTCAAAAATGATATTCCGGACTTGCTCTCGCTCTCGGAATTCCATTTCGAGTCCGATATCAAAATTCCACCTATCGGCTAAAATCGCCGAAATTCTAACTTTCGCCAAAATACCTCAAATCACCCTACGGACCTCCAAATCCAATTCCGGACGCACACCTAAGTCCAAAATCATCATACGAAGTTGTTGGCGTTAACCAAAACTCATTCCGAGGTCGTTTACTCAAAAGTCAAACCTCCGGCCAACTCTCTTCATTTAAGCTTCAAAATATGAAAATTCTCTCCCAATTCGACTCCGGATTATCCGAAAACGGAATCTAACCGCGCACACAGATCCATATACATAATGAGGAGCTGATTACGGTCATATACCACCGAACGGAGATTAAACTCTCAGAACAACCAGTCGGGTCGTTACAAAATTATTTTCAAACTTGCATATAAGCTTTCAGAATCACTCTTTGCAATAATGAGTATTTTTTTAAATTTTTCCCTATTTATTTAATATCTCATATTTAAAATAATTAACAAATTATGCTCTAAATAATTTCAAAATATTTCCTAGCTCAGTATGTTTTTTATAATCATTTTTTCTATCTATTAAAATCCAGTTATTTTATAAATTGGCCAATTGGGTCTCATTTAATTGCAATTACAACAGTTTTGCAATTATGGCCTAATTAGACATTTCGTACCATTTTTATTCAAAACTTATGTATCTTTATACTCAATATTAGTTAATTACTGTGATTTTAACTATTTAAATTTAATTTCATCTTTCATAATTATCAATTATTTTTATTAATTAATTATCATATTTAAAGAGGTATTTAACAGCTAGCCACATTTTTAGTTAAAACCTAGCCTAAATTGAATCCCAACCCACCTGATTAATTAACCCAAATCCTACCCAGCCTAAACCCAAATAAATACCAGGCCCACCTGTGACTCGATCTTGACCGTTGATAAAATTTGATCAACGGTCCAGATATAACTTACCTAATTTAACTCTAACCTAACCCCCTCTTCCCGTCTCATTTTCCTTCGAGACGATTCCTCTCTCTATCTCTCTATCTCTTTCTATGACTCTCTAAAAGTCTCCTTGACTTAGTCTTCTCCGATGGTTTCTGTTCGTCTTCTCCGGTGGATTCTCACCGGAAACCTGATTCTCCATTACCTCTTGGCCATCTACTTGCCTCTCACCGGCTTAGTGATACCTTGAGGTCTTCAGATGAACCTGGAGTGGTTCACTCACCTCCCTTGGGCCTCATGCCACTTTTCGGCCTTCCCCCGGCCGTTTGAGTAAGTGTTACAGTCTTTCCTGCCTAAACCGGTGCCATCTATGAGGTTTTCCCTCGCCTCTGGGTTCCACGAAACCCTAGCCCTCTGTGTTTTAGTTCTTCTTTTAAGATTTGTCTTATATCTACAATGTTATGAAGATTTTCTATATTTTTTCTTTGGAAAAACCATCTTTAAACGATTTCGAAATTTAGGGTTTCTTAACCCCTTTTCAAAAACGGGTTTTACTTCTAATTTTAGTAATTTCTAATGTATGTTGAATGATTCTCTTATCTCTCATTGCTCTATGAGTTATTATGCTAAAAGACCTAAGTCTTTTAGCCCATTTGATTATGTGTGCTTGTGTTCCTGTAAAAGCCATTCATACGATTCTCGTTACTAAGAAGGGTTTAATCCTCTACTATTCTGTGATGCCTTGCTTAGAGTTCTCTGATTTTATGCTATTTTGTTGATTATCATGTCTGATTATTTTCCTAAATACTTCACTGATTCTATGCCAAACCTATGACATTCTTTTGAATCTATGCTTTTGTGTGTATCCCCTATAATTATGCTTCGATTTTTTTTGAATTGTCTCCTTATTGGTAAGATGTTTTCCTTAATCAGCATTGATTCTTTGTGACCTTCAACCTCACCCGTGATTACGTGACTGATTTTCAAAACTAAATTGAGTTTTACCTTATTTTTGTGCAATTTACATTTTCCTTGTTTAAAAGCATTTTGTATTTGGCTTTTATTATGCACCATATGATTTCTTTGTCCCTAATTAAACAAAATTAGTCTTATAAGTTGATTTCCTTTCCTTATTTAGCCCTGGTTGCACCGTTTGAGCTTGACTCCTTAATTGAAGGAGTCCAGTAATTTAATTGATACTAATTGGTTGTATTTCCATAATTATGCACTCTTTGCCTATGTGACTACTCATTTTTCAAACTATATATACCCTGTCTTCTCTCTTTACACAAAGATTCACACTCTACACACACTCTTGACTGACAATTACACTGATAACACACACAAATACATTGATACACTGAGATACACATACAAAAACACTGAGTACATTGCTCTGAAACTTCTGTGTTCCCATACACATCTCTTCTTACTCTTTACATCAATTGTTGACTACTCAGTTGGCTGAAAGCCAAAACTGAGTAATCCTTACTGCTTTCTTATTCCTGCATACTGCTGTCCTACTACTCTCCTGTTTTGCATACTACTGTTGCTGCTCTACCTCTTTGCATTTTGTTGTTCTATACCCTTGACTGGTATGTTCCTAATTTAAGTTTATAGTGTCCCAAAAAAATATGTTTCAGTTCATGTTAAGATACTGGTTATCCCTTTTGTGCTTCTATTTATGGTTCTATAGTCAACTATGCAACTATCATGTCTCTGTTATTGTCCCTTTCACTCTAGTCTAGTATGCTTCCTGCTTTACCTTGTATGATCTACTATAACCCTGTTTGACCCCTATGGAGTCAGCATGCCTGTTTGTCTATGTGATCATCCTTTTCTTGTCTCAACATGACTGTTGTTTCTTGTCTGTTCTTATCCTCTACTTAGCTTATCATGCTACAGGCATGTGTTACCTCCCCATGACACCTAAAGACTATATGATTCTGACTTTGTACCTAATATATGACTTTGTGATGTTTTATGACAACTATGTGATAATCATTTGATAACTTGTAACTCTATTCTACTGTTAGCATGTGAATTAATTGTCCCCAACTCCCTATCCTTGTTTGTGTTTGTTTTCTTAAACTCTCTATATGCGAAATTGTGGTTGCACTACTTCTCCCTTTGCAAACTGTTTTCATAAATTCTTACGTTGTCCTCTGAAGTTATATTTCAAAACTATTACTTCAAACTACTTTCAAACTCAACTCTTTCAAACAACTTTCAAACTCAACTCTTTCAAACTACAAGCACTTCACACTATTCCTAGAAAACTTAGGATCTACCCCCTCAGTGTGAGCATTGCTTAGGGAATCCTTAAGTTCCCTCTGAACTTTGACACACTGAGGCTAGTAATTCCACACTGCACATACTCAACTCTGGCAAAGATGTCTGGGTGCTGGTATTGGCCAGGGACCCACGAGGTTCTTAGGGAGCTTTGTCGCACCCAGACCATGTAAGGTTGTGAAACGCGAAAGGAGTGAGGTTGAAAGATTGGGCCTGATTGAAGGCTCCCTAAAGAAATAACTTCTTATTTTCCTTTTGCTACTGTAATTCATTATTATTGGTTTGTAATAACTTTTAAACAGATATTGGGGTTTGGATAAAGAATATGGGGGTGACTATGCATGTTTAGTATAATAATGGGTAGAAATCATGACTATAGGATTTATCTCCTTATCTGTGCAATAGTATCCTGTTTAGGACATGCATATCATGCAATAGAAACCATGTGTAGGCTCTTTATTTCAGCATGTCCGTTATGTTTATGCCATTCTATAAGCCCTGTTCACAGTTAATAACCACAACAAGTGATAAAACTGCTATAATGTACGGCTACTACATTTCATAAGCATTACATTTAGAAACCATGTCTTTAGGTATCCTTGTGTGCATTAGATATCATGTTCTTAGGACCTTACCTTCAACATGTTTGTTTCAAGTTATATTTTGCTGAACACCTAGTTAGCATGTATCTAATCTGATAAATCTCGCTAAAATGTGGTTAAGTGGTTTAAAACGCTTCTGCAGGTATACTATCCCGCATATCTTTAAAATCATAACTAAATTCTGCATGTTCACCCTCAAAACAAAAATAGGCAATGTATACGCCCGCCTAGGAAAACCTTAGGTCTAATACTTATTAAAACCCAATCAATCGTTTTACGTCCTGTGTTTATAACGATCTGTAAAGCTAATCAGTCTCTTCTGGAGATCTAAGAACCTTGCTGTGTGTAATTATTTTCACTCCTGTTTGCCCAGCAATTAATAGATTTTCAAAACATATCCTTTTACTAAAACTGCTGAAACCATACTGTTGCCAGCTCAAAACCTCTGTTTTAAATCCTGTCTTTAAAACTTTAGCTGTGCTTGAGACGTGCTACTTACATGCTTACTTGTGGAGGGATCTGTGAGCCTTTATTTGCCTTATGTGTTCCCGTACATGTAGTCCTATTTGATATGAATGTCGCTTAGAATTTTATCCCTTTAAACTTAGGGGGTTCAGCCTAGTACTCACCTTGTAGGAATAGTAGTTCTAAATACCCTCCAAGACTTATAGGACGGGATGGGTAATTGCACGCAATAAGCATTCGTGACCAACACACGCGCTTTAAATAACCTTTACGGGGTGGGAAGGGTAGAATACAAATATGATGACCGGTGCGCTAATACCACGTGTAGCCCCTCATTGAGGATGTGACATACCGGGTATTGCATTGATGTGATCCGTATTGCTTTAAACCTAGGACAGTTCTTTTCAAATGTTTATTCTAATGTTTTCCCAAAACCTTTAAAGTTTTTCACACCTGTTTGAAATCCCCTCTTATATGAACCTTGCTTTCTACTTGTTCATCGTCCAAATTCACAAAATTTCTTGGCTGGGACCCACAGTTGTGGATCTTGAGGGGTGCCTAACAACTTCCCCTTGGGATAATTTCAAGCCTTTACCCGATCTCTGGTAATGCAAACTAGTTTATGAGTTATCAACTCTAGGTGCCCTAACGCACCATAAAAATCGTTAGGTGGCGACACTTCCTTAAACCCTTTTATTTTAAGGAGTTGTCCAGAATGTCATAAACCCGATCTCTCCATACCTAACACGTGCGATAGAAAAAGGGGGGGCGCGCCAGCACAAACCTCCAATAATATCCAGCTAAACCCAAGAAACTGCGAATCTCTGTCGGGGTCGTTGGTCTAGGCCAATCTTTCACAGTTGCGATCTTTTGGGGATCAACTTGAATCCATTCCCTGAAGACAACATGACCCAAAAAGGTAACTGATTCTAGCCAAAATTCGCATTTTGAGAACTTTGCATACAATTGGTGCTGATGAAGAGTTTGCAGAACTGCCCTGAGGTGATTAGCATGATCTTCCTGACTTCGTGAATAAACAAGGATATGGTCGATGAAGATTATTACAAAAGAGTCAGGAAATGGCTTGAAGATCCAATTCATAAGGTCCATGAAAGATGCTGGAGCGTTGGTTAGCCCAAAAGACATTGCCAAGAATTCAAAGTGCCCATATCGAGTCCTGAAGGCGGTCTTAGGAATATCCTGCTCCCTGATCTTTGGTTGGTGATACCTGGACCGCAAATCAATCTTTGAGAAGAACCTAGCACCTTGCAATTGGTCGAACAACTCATCTATCCGAGGTACTGGGTATTTGTTTTTGATTGTGACCTTGTTGAGCTGCCGATAGTCAATACACATTCGCAGCGATCCATCTTTCTTTCTGACAAAAAGAACCGGTGCGCCCCAAGGCGATGCACTTGGCCGAATGAAACCCTTTTCTAGAAGATCCTTCACTTGCTCCTTTAACTCCCTCAATTCCGCTGGCACCATCCTGTAGGGTGGAATAGATATTGGCTGCGTGTCTGGCAATACATCAATCCCGAAATTGATCTCTCTATCTAGTGGAATCCCAGGAAGCTCATCCGAAAAAAACATCAAGGAATTCATTCACAATAGGCACGGACTCGGGAGCAGGCACTGCAGAAGTGGTGTCCGCAACCCAGACCAAATGGTAGATACACCCCCTTCTGATCATTTTTAGGCCTTAAGGTAAGAAAATAAACCTACCTCTTGGCACAATATTATTCCCCTCCCACTCAATAGCTGGTTCATTAGGAAACTCGAGCCTCATATATCTGGTTCGGTAGTCGAGTTTAGCAAAACATGAATAGAGCCAATCCATCCCCATTATTACATCAAAATCAACCATCCCTAGATCAATAAGATCGGTCGTGGTATCCCGACCACACATCGTGACAACATAATTCCTATAGACTCGCACGGCCATAATAGATTCACCAATCTGAGTCGACACTGAGAACGACTCATGAAGTTGTTCTTGTTGTATCCCAAAACTTGAAGCAATAAAAGAAGTAACATATGACAAAGAAGACCCGGGATCAATAAGGGCATACACATCATGAGATTGAACGATCAGAATACCTGTGACGACATCTGGAGAAGACTCTGCACTTTGACAACCACTCAAGGCATAGAACCGGTTAGGTCCTCTCCAACCTCGTGCACCACCCCTAGCTGTACCACGCCCTGCTGGTGCTGGAGGGCGTGCTGAGGATATAGCAGCTGAAGAACTGGATTGATGGGCGATGCCCCAACCTGCTCCTTGGCCGGATGAACGACAGTCTCTCTGAATATGGCCTCTCCTCCCACACCCATAACATAATGGCATGTCCAGGTGGCAGAGCCCCGAATGCCACTTCCCACACTTAGGACAAATGGTCCTCTACTGCTGCTGGAAACTCCCTCCTGATCGACCCTGATGGTGGAACCTCATGCTACCTGGACCGAGCCCAAAGCGACCTCCCTACTGATGATTGTGCCCTAATAGTGGGGCACTAGCTGAAGACTGGGCATAAGCCTGGGATGACCCTGATGACCCTCCCCCGAGGACTGGTCTCCCACCTCCAAATGAACCCCCAGGGTTGCCCGCTGACTGGGCCCTGCTGCTACCTTCTCGATCCATCCTTAGTTTCAACTTCCGATCCTCTGTAGCCTGGGCGAATCCCACAATCTTCCCATAGTTCATGTCATAATGTAGAGCAGATGTGGCAGCTTCATTAACAACCAAGGGACCAAGTCCCTGCACAAACCAACGAACTCGGGCCTCCATGGTCAGCATCATATGAACAACATACTTGGACAGGCGCACGAATTCCATATGATATTCCCACACACTTCTATTACCTTTCTTGAGGACCTCAAACTCCGATGATCGGGCTGCCCTAATCTCGGCGGGCAAGAAATGATCTATGAAGGCATCTGCAAACTCACTCGCCGGAGGGCTCCCCTCATCACTGGAATCCTCCCACATCTCGAACGAAGAATATTCCACTCCCTTCAAGCGATAGGAGGCCAACTCTACTCCCTCTGTCTCAGTAGCACGCATGACTCGAAGGGTCTTGTACATCTGATTGATGAAATCCTGAGGATCAGCCTCGGGGTCAGTACCTGTGAACTCTGGAGGGGCTAGTTAAAGAAACCGGTTAACCCTAGAACCTGAGGAATCCCCTTTCCCGCTAGAGGATGTGGGGGCAAAATTTGATCTCTGGGCCTGAGAGGCGACCAATTGCGTCAACATCTGAATAGCTCCCCTAAGGTCTCCATCAGAAATACGCCGACCGGAAGCTGGGGCTGGAGGAGGATCAGGAATATCAGCGGGAGGGATTGTAGCACCCTCCGCTGGAGCAGGAATTGGAATGGTCTGGCCTGGAACGGAGGAGTCAGGTTTATTCATGGTCGGCGAATTATTCTCACCCGCACCATCAGATTGGGAATTTATGGCCACTCCTGGGGCGGCATTGGCCTCTAGGAGCTTTCTTCCTGGGTGCCATTTACTGAAAGTTGAAACAATGCACGAGTTAGAGAGAAACTATCTCACCTTTCACTCCATGGCACGATACAGAATACAATGAAGGGTAGTATTCCTAAATTTCCAAGCAGTCCCCTAATTATAGATGTGGTCGACAACACACCTACTAGACACGGCTCCGAGACATCCTAGGAAACTTTTAAAACATTAGGCTCTGATACCAAGTTTGTCACCCTCCAAAACCGAGGGACGGGACCATCGCCTAATCGAGTGACCTGGTCAAGCAAGCTTGATTAGCCTTTCCTACCCGACTCGTTTCTCCCCTGTGTTTATAGCATACATTATTTACATGAGGTGGCAAGAGACAAATCAAAAGCATATATACATAACATTAAGTCCTATTTCCTTTTTCACCATTACCAATATTAGATATTCTAAAACATACATACTAATTACAATATTCACGATACGGAATCACGATTACGATTAAATCCAACAACTACCCAAAATATATATATATACACAACCCACATAAGTGACTACAGAGCCTTTAAGAGTTCGGAGAAATATACATAGACCTGCCGGCGACAAGGCCCCGGCTATACCTCAAAAGGGACAACATGTACAAAAGAGATCAGCATGTATCTACACACGGCCCCGGGAGGAAATGGGGCTCATCAGAACTGCTAAAAGGAGGAGGATAAAGCACCACTATCGTCGATCGGCGCTACCTGCTACAGAACCACCTACATCCATTTAAAAGATGTAGCGCCCCCGGCAAAAGGGACATTTGCACCATTGAATAGTACTAGTATGTATGAACAAACTCTACTCTAGACAGGATAATCATCAACAGGCAATGATACAAATATAGACATCATATAACAATTCACCGAAGTAGGGGAAAACACAATTAAGAGTCACCATGTTTCTTATCTCGTTTTGCCATCTTTTGGTTATTAAGATTTTAAGTTCAACTGTTATTATTATTATTATTACTGAACCACCGTGTCATTGTCACATGGAGTCCGGTCTTGGCCCGACCGGCTAAGCCATCCTAGGTGAGGCACCAACAACATCATAACTCATATCATCACTGTGGCATTTTCACACGGAGTCCAGTATCTCACCGGCTAGATCATCTCAACTGAAACAGTGAGGCAATAATCAATATCATATCTCAATCCGAATGTCTCCATGTGTTCGGAATGGAGTCCGATCTCGGCCCGATTGGCTAGGCCATCTCACCCTATGACATCACCTATCATTTCTTTGATCTTTTACTTCACTTTTATCATTTTCCATCCCTTGATTCACATATCATATCATATCACTCTTGTGATTCATATTTCATATCATTTCAATCCTTTGATTCATATTTCATATCGATTCAATCTTTTGATTCACAGTTTATATCAATTCAATCTTTTGGTTCACATCTCATTCAATCTTTCACATCTACCACACCCATCACATAAGAGTATTTGCACACATAGTAAAGGAAAGAGCATAATGGTCACAATTCATACTTTCAATTAGCATAACAACATGGTAGTAACATGGAACGACATAGAAGCAAGAATTCCTTAACTTGACACATAAATTCCATAGAGATTCAAACAAGAGAATCATACCCGGAAAGTTAACACCAATAGGTTTATCCTATGAAGATTAGAGTTAGCCATACATACCTGGATTCTCCAACAATTCACTGGACCTTCTAGCACCTTCAACGTAGTTCACAATGTGCCACAATTGAACTTAGAATTAGGAATAATGATCATGTCTTGAACTCACTTGAGAGTTTTATCAAACACTAGGTGTTCCTTCAGATTTAATGGCCTCTTTTTAGTGAGAGATTACTCTAACCCATTTCCCTTTACTAGATTACGACTAGTGGGTTACATGCATGCAAGATTCCTACCCCCATCTTCATGAACTTACCTAACCATGTTTCATTTTAACAAAAATCTAAAAATTAAGGTTGATGGGGTAGAAGCTTACCTCTTGTAGTGAAGAAATAGTGTCCTACTCGATCAATTAAGGCCTGAGCAGTGATGGTGCATCAAATTGATGAAGTGGGGACTCTCTCTCACTAGACCCCACTCTCTCCTCTCTCTATTTTATCATAAAATAGTTATAATTATGAGGGATGGGTGTTATATTAGGCTGGGGGTCGGGTTTTAAAAATCAGAAATTAGAAGCCCCGATGCAGGTTTGTGGTCCGGAATGCGATAGTATTCCAGTTATGCGGTCCGCAAACCTGCCGCATTATTGGCCTCCAGCTAGTCCAAAAAGAAAAAGGAACTGCCTAGGTATGCGGCAACTATGCGGTCCGCATACCTGTTATGCGATCACATAGTGCGCCTCATAACTCCCTCCGCAAGAACTCAGGTGTAATTAGGCGACAACTATGTGGCCCGCATACATGATATGCGATCGCATTTTGGGCCGCATAGCTGTCCTCAAAGTGGACAGCAATATGTCCAACTATGCGACCATTGTGCGGTCCGCATACTTGATATGCGATCGCTTAGTGGACCGTAGATTCGCACAAACTTGAAAAATGCTTTCCTCTAAATCCTGGGGTACTTTTCACTCCAAAAAGGTCCGACTTAAGAATTTCTATAGTTATATCAACATGGGGATCTCTCTGAGCATCGTTTTAGTCAAAAATTCTACGGGTCTTTACACGTATTTTGGTTCCGGAGCCCGGGACAAGTTTGTTATGATATTTAAGTCCTATCTGTGAAATTTGATGAGAATCATAGTTGATTTAATGTAATCTAGAAATCCGGTTAAATTGTTGGAAATTTGAGTGTTCTTGAGGAAATCATGAGTTTTGAGGTTAAATCTGTAGATTTTGATGTTATTTTGATGATTTGATCGCACGAGCAAGTCCGTATGATGTTTTTAGACTTGCGTGCATATTGGGTTTGGAGCCCCGAGGGCTCAGCTGAGTTTCGGGTAGGCTATGGAGTGTCTAGACTTAGAAAAAATACCCAACAACTGAGCATCTGGTGTTGCAGGCCTCAGATCTCGCAAATGCGAGATCGGACCTCACATTTGCGAAGTCAATGGCCAGCCTTAGATCTCGCATTTGCGAGAGTCTTGGTCGCAATTGAGATGACGCCCTTTGTCGCAAATGCGATATTTTTATCGCATTTGCGATAATCCTCAAAAAGCACAGGGTTTGCAAATGCGAACTCCAGTTCGCAAATGCGAGACCCGCAACCTGTTATATCATATTTTTGACGGGTTTTTCACTTCTTTTTCAATTCTCTCAAACTGTAAACCTCCATAGGCTATTTTTAAAAGACCCAAACTTTTCCAAACCATTGGTGAGTGATATCTAACTATTTCTTTTCAATTCCTAACAACTTTTAACAAGATTAGAACCAAAATTCTAGAGTTTTCATGGTAAAAATTGGGTTTTTGGGTAGAACTTAGGAATTTCAAAATTTGGGGATTTAGACCTCAAATTGAGGCCGGATTCCAATACGAACTGAATACCCGGGCTCGAGGGAGATTGGGTAAACGGGTTTTGGTCCGAACCTCAAGCTTAGACGAAGTGGGTCCAGGGTCAGTTTTTGTATTTTGGTAAGAAAACATAGGAATGCCATAGTTTTTCAATAAAGTTGATTCCTTTAGGCTATGATTGATAACATTGAACCTATTATGAAAAGATTAGAGCAGATTAGCAGCTAATTCTAAAGGAATTTCAGTGCTAGAGTAGTGAATTGCTTATGAGATCGAGGTAAGTGCTTTGTTTAACCTTGACTTGGGGGAATAGGAATCCTTAACCTGATTGTTATGTTAGATTTCTTGTGTGTAGTGTATAGGTGAGGTTACGAGTACTTATGCACTACCAAATTGTTTGATTAACATGATTCCTTCCCCGTTTTCCGTTATTTTCTTCAGGGCTTAATTTCTTTATGATTATTGAGGTTTACATGACTATTTGGTTTCGATTAAAATTATTGCCAAATGTTGTTTCAATTATATTAGAAGTGTTGGTTGTTCCCTTGATTTCTATTGTGATACATAAGGAATTAGTTGGATGATAATGTTATGATATTTAAATATGTTCTGGTTGGTTTCATTATGAGATGATAGTTGATGAAGTTTATGAGTTATATCGTCTTCTGTTTACAATTGTTGAGACAAAAATGATGTGAAAGGCTTGGCCTACCCTAATCTTGATGCTTAAACCTAGCTTTTCATCACTACCGTGGCCATTCCGGCCGGTGGCCCGCCACCTCCTGTGGATGATCTGCCTCCATAACCACCCCCAAACTTAACCCAACCCCCCACGAATCCAAATAACACAATACAACCACTGGATTACGCTAAAGCAGTAAAACCCACATCGAGCAACACTGCCATGCATGATCGAGCACCTACAATGGATCCCATCCCCCTTAGACGAGCTATTTTCCTTCAAGGACAACCAATGGTGAAGTTTATGGAATCATAAGTGGAGCGCATGAATGTTATAGAAGGTTTGATGTTTGCAGTGGTATGCAAATTTTCGTATGGCTGGCCATAAATTCAAGAACTGCGCAAAATTATACCCATGCAGTATGGAATCAAAGGAGAGTGCAATATTGGTTTCCTTAGAGATAGACACGTACTGGTATGTCTGACCTTATGGCAAGATTACATAGACTTTACGTCGAAAAGTGTTTACTACGTCAAGGATATGTTTAGACAGGAATTTAAGTTGAGAAGCTTGTTGTGTGACTTAAAATTCAAGGCTGGGGAAGAAACTCCAAAGGTTATGGCATAGATATCTTTTCCTAATTTATTACCAACCTTTTTTGTTAAGGAATGTTTATTTTCCCTAGCTTCAGCAGTTGGTACACCATTATACCTTGATATGGCTACTGTGAAAAAGACTCGACCTAGTTGTGCTCGTGTGAAGGTGCTGGTGGATTTACTAGCTGATCACCCTAAGAAGGTTCGAATGGATATTGAAAGTGAGGTGACTGGAATGTGTCACAATTAGGTACGACTATATGCCTAAATATTGCAAAGAATGTAAACTTCAGGGACATGATATGCTAGAGTGTTGGAGACTACATCCTGAACTTATGGAGAATAAGAAAGATGAGCAGCTTGTTGTGAATGAACCAGTGGTGCAGGGAAATAAAGACAGAGGAAAAGAAGTTTCCCCTTACTAATTTTATCAAGTGGTAGAGTGGTTGGTAATGTGGGAGCTCAATGGAAAGAAGTTAGAGACAATAGAGGCAAAAGAAATGACAAGCAAGCAGATTGTACGGCTAGAACTGGGCAAGAAATTGTTCCAGTTGACAAGCAAAATACTGTGAGGCCTCAACAAGTGCAAACTGCAAATCAATTTGCAATTCTGGAAGTAGAAAGTAATGAAGCCAATGATCACAATCAATTAGCTTTGGTTGATGGAAACTCGGGGTAAGAATGTGTGCAGAATGCTCTCAATCCTGCAACACTAACATATAAACCAAAATCACCTCAGACTGCCAAATCAAAGAAAAACAACAATGTAGTGCCTATCACAACTGGAAAGAGTATTAACCATACTACTCCTAATGCCAACTCTAATGCTATTAATGCCAACCTTAATTCAGGTGCCAATCAGGATTAGGTCGAGAACAATGAGAAAAGAATGGAGGATAATCAACAAAAGGGGTCTATTGCACAATGGGTACAGAGAACATTCAATGACAATGTGGTTGCCATCAACACATCATGCCAAGAGGTTCCAATTCAAGATACTAGAGTTGATGGAGAACTGGGAAATAATAGGGACAATGATCAAGTTGAAGATCCAGACTTTACAAAATTCAAAAGTAATGAGAGGATTAAGTGGAAATGAGGCAGATTATGGGCTGATCAAACTGAGGTAGATTTCGTTAAAGGTGAAATTCCTGATGAAATGCCAAGTGAGGATGAAATTGGAGGTAATGGAGAAATACAGAAGAAGGATAGGACTAGCCCAGGCAGTGGGTAATGTATCTAATAAAATCTGGGCTTTCATTGAGGATGTTTTTGAAGTAACAGTTATATATAATTTGGTGCAGCAGCTCACTTTGAGATTCTTCTATACAGAATCACATGTAGAACTCATACTCACTTTGGTTTATGCCAAGTGTGATGTTATTGAAAGGATAGAACTATGGGATTCTTTATATGCATTAGCCTCTGATATGACATTACCATGGCTTGTAGGAGGTGACTTTAATGTCATATGGGATGAAGAGGAGAAGTATGGAGGCCTGCCTGTTTCCCTAAATGAAGTTGATGATTTTAGGCATTGCATTAACACCTGCAACTTGACAGATTTTGGCTTCAAGGGGAGTATCTTTACATGGTGGAATGGAAGGTCGGATGATGACTGTATCTTTAAGAGACTTGATAGGTGTCTAGGTAACTGTGAATTTCAGCATACCTTCCCTGGCATAGAGGTAACTCATCTCTAAAAAATAGGGTCCGACCACTGCCCTATGCTGCTGAAATGTGATATTAAATCCACACCTATTAAGAAGCCATTCAGGTTTCTTAATTTCTGGGTAAAACATGCATCTTTCAAAAAGGTAGTTAAGGAAAACTGAACAACAGACTTTTGTGCAAATCCGTTTGTGATCTTCAATTATAAGTTGAAGAAACTTAAGAAGGCACTGTCTAGGTGGAGCAAAGCTACATATGGGGACATCTTTCAAAAGATTGCTAGCCTAGAAGAGTTTGTATTGGTGCATGAAAGAGTGTTTGAGGCTTTTCATACTCAGATGAATAGACAGAGATTACAGAAGGTACAAGCAGAAATGATTAAATATTTGGCAATAGAAGAAGAATTCTGGAGAAAAAAAACAGGGATGGCTTGGTTCAAAGATGGTGATAGAAATACTAAATTCTTCCATGCTCATGTCAATGGGAGAAGGAAGAGTTTTAAGCTTAAAAGAATCCAAGACAGCATGGGTAACTGGATTGAAGAAGATGAACTTATAGCAGAAGAGGCATTCAATTTTTACAAGGATCAGTTATGTGAAAGTGTGGTGCCAACCAATTTTAAGATATTAAACCATGTACCTTGCATAGTTGACATGGCACGGAATGAGAAACTCATCAACATACCTACAAAAGAAGAAATTAAGAGGCCAATATTTGGTCTAAATGGAAATTCAGTAGGGGCTCCAGATGGCTTTATAGGAGCTTTCTATCATTCTTGTTGGGACATAATCGAGGAGGATATATATGCAACGGTATTAGCTTTCTTTGGTGGACAACAGCTTCCCAAATGTGTGACACGCACAAATATAGTTATTTTACCAAAGAAGAAGAAGTAACTACCTTTGCAGACATGAGGCCAATAAGTCTAAGTAACTTTGTGAATAAGATCTTTTCAAGGGTGATACATGAAAGACTAGTTGGCTTACTTCCTAGTTTGATCTCAGAAGAACAGGCTAGCTTTGTAAGGGGGAGGAGTATTGTGGAGAATGTGTTATTGACACAAGAAATTATAAAAGATATTCGACTAATAACAAAGGTTGGCCCTAATGTAGTTATCAAACTCGACATGGCAAAAGCCTATGATATGTTATCATGGCTGTTTCTCACAAAAATGTTGAGGAAATTGGGATTTTCAGAGGGCTTCATTGGGATGATATTTGATCTAGTAGGGAACAATTGGTATGCAATTTAAGTTAATGGTCAGCCTCATGGATTTTTCAAGTCATCTAGAGGAGTTAAACAAGGTGACCCGTTGTCACCTACACTGTTTATATTGGCTGCTGAAGCTCTTTCGAGAGGTTTAAACTCACTGCATATGGATCTGTACTTTTGTGGATTTGGACTTCAAAAATGGAGCCCAAAAATAAATCATTTGTCCTACGATGATGATACCATAATCTTCTCCTCATCTGATGAAATGTCACTAAGGTTGGTGATGAGTATTTTGTCTGCTTATGAGGCATCTTTTGGACAGTTGGTGAATAAGAACAAATCTGCCGTCTATATGCACCATTTGACAGATGAGGAGGTGGTGAGGAAGTTTGAAAGAATCACTGGCATTGCAAAACAAGAATTCCCTTTTACATACCTGGGCTGCCCAATTTTCTATGCAAGGAGAAGAACTGATTACTATCAAGGACTGCTTACAAAAGTAATGGATAAGTTGCAGTCGTAGAAGGGAAAAATGCTATCTATATGTGGCAAGGTTGTGCTGATCACTAATGTATTGCAAAGCATGCCAATTCACCTCTTATCTGCTGTGAACCCTCCAAACTATGTGATCAATAAGCTCCACAATATTTTTGCAAAGTTGTTTTTGAGCAGCAATGTAGGAGGAAATTCAAGGCATTGGGCTTCATGGACTACTCTTTGTATACCATATGATGAAGGTGGAATTGGATTTAGGTCGCTGCATGATGTCTCAAAGTAACTCTTTTGCAAGTTGGGTGGAATTTTCAAACAAAGCCCAACCTATGGAGCTCATTTTTTAGCCAAAAGTACTGCAAAAAACTAAACGCAGTCATTGTGCCTTGGAGAAGAAATGGTTCACACATATGGTGGAAAATGCTTGAATGCAGGGATATAATCGAGCATCAAATCACATGGAAGCCAAAAATGGGGTCATCCTTATTCTAGTTCGACAACTGGATAGGTTTAGGAGCATTATACTTCTTAGTTCCACCACAGTTTGGAGTTGATGAAGACATACACAATGTTAGTGACATGGTGGAGAACAATGTTTGGAATGTGAATAGATTGTTTGAAGCTTTACCTATGGACTTGGCACAGCATATTAGCGATAATATCAGCCCCCCCCCCCAGTGCAGAATAACATGCTACATACCCCATACTGGATGCTGGAAATAAGGGGGTATTTCACAGTCAGGTCAGCGTGGGAATATCTGAGAAGGAGAGACCATCCTAGGGTGTCTTATAAGATGATATGGGTGAAAGAGTTACCATTCAAGATTTCCTTCTTTATTTGGAAGGTTTGGAAAGCTAAGCTGTCCCTGGGTGACTTCATGAGAAGATTGGGCTATTTCATGCACTCTAAATGTTGGTGTTGTGCTGACCCTAAGGAAGAATCTCTGGTGCATGTATTCTTCACTTCAAATGCTTCTAAATCTGTGTGGAAATACTTTCTACCTAGAGCAGGAATTGCAGTGGAAGGACTGTCCTTACATCAAGACATCACTAAATGTTAGACTGCTCAAGTACTGCCTAGAATCAAACCAATAATGCAAGCCTTGCCAGCATGCATAGTGTGGGAGTTGTGGAAGAGAAGAAACATCTTGAAATATGGAGAGGCAGTCTCAGTCAGTCGAGTTATATACCAAGTATCTACCATTCTCCAACAACTGGTGCAATTAAGAAAGCCTGGAATTAAAGTGCCTCACAAGTGGTATGATCTGCTCAATATGCACCAGAATTATACTCCATAGTTGAAGTATGAAAAAGGAATTTGGGAGTTCCCTGAAGAAGGATGGATAAAGGTAAATACAGATGGAGCAAGTAGAGGCAATCCAAGAAGAAGTCCTATTGGTTTCTGCATAAGAGATGAGAATGGGGATGTGAAATATGCAACAGGAAGAGAGATCAATGAGGGATCAAACAATGAAGCAGAGGTTATGGCAATAGTGGAGGCTTTGAGGATGTGCAAAGCAATGAATTACTCTCAAATTCTGCTGCAACTAACTCTATGTTGTTGAAAAACATTATAGAAGGTACATGGCAACCTCCCTGGGCCATTGTTGAACAAATTGATGAAATTATGGAATTAAAGAAAGAAGTAAATGTCAAGGTGTCCCATATATACAGGGAAAAGAATAAACTGGCCGATCACCTAGCAAACTATGCTTTTGATGTGGGGGATAGTGAGAGTTATAATTTCTGGGAGCTTGACTGTTGGTAGGAGAATAGTTAATAAGGACAGACTACAATGCCCATACCTCAGAATCATAGTTGCAAGGAATTAGGAAGAGGTTCAGGAGTAAAAAATAAAGCAATGAAATATGGAGCTGATCTATATCATTACCCTACTCAAATCCTAAGGGAGGAGAATGGGGTGATGATATTTTTTACTAACAAAGGGTTCTTTTTTGCAGGTACTTATGTTGTGCATTTGGTCCAGCCTATCATCTCGGTTGTGGATCTAATCAGCTTCATCCTTGTTCAAGTTGCGGATCTCCTTCATTAGCTTTGAGTTCATTGTTGTTCTTCTAGTGGATATCCAGTTGGTGGTATTAATGCTAAGCATGCATTCCACTGGATGGACATTACAGTATGGCAAGTGCACAGTAGCTAGGATAAGCTCAAACAATAGCAGACTATGGATAGGATGTGCAGTACATACAACCTCATGCAGACTTGCAGAAAACTCTTAAGAAGGTTGGAAGCTCAACAGCAAGGGTCTGCACATGTATAAGGTTTCAAGCTGTAACATTGAAAGAATACTGCCCAGAAACTGTAAGAGAATTGAGCAGCATGGATTAGGGGATACAAATTGCAGGGGGATAGATGAGGAGAAGGAGTTCAACAATTGTGTCACTATAACCATGAGAAACAAAGGAGCACTGACAGTCCCGAAAGCCCTAATGATTACCGAAACAAATTGAGAATTTCTAATCATATTTTTCTTCTTTCTAATTCATTAATGTTTAAAAGAAGTGGACGGTTTGGATATTTGAGAGTGAATGGAATGGTAGTAGAGTTGGAGATGGCATCACTGTCCAGAAATCGAATTGGACAAAAGTGAGTGGAATGGAATTCGATTCATTGGGATATAGGGAGCCATACAAGACATGTCAATATAGTGGAAAAAGGAAGGTTCAGTGCTCAGAATGTATAATCGAATTGGGCAACATGGAACTGGTAACTTGGACTCATTCGAGCTAGGAGTGTCTGAAGGTTGCAAGAAGCTAAAGGGAAGGAGGAAAAGGAGAAACAAGGGGAGGAGGAATGCTGGGATCATCTCTGGACTTCATGTTCAAGTCCTAAGGGAGGAGAGCATGAGGTTCATCTTTTTCACTAACCTTGTTTGTTTTTTTGCAGGAAACGTTACTGTGGTTATGCCCTATTTTTTGAACAACTCCCAGTTGGTGGTATTAGTACTTAGTACTCATTCCACTAGGAGGGAAGAAAGGATAGGCACAAGCATGACAATGGAGCATTCATGGAAGATTTTAGGTTGGTATGTCCTCTCAAGAAAACTTTGGCATGTCATGTATCATGCTCTTTATTTGTGGACCTCTCAATATAGTACCAACCTAGCTCACAAAGGCAGTAAACAAAAAACTAGATCGAGCAACACAAGCGTTTCAACACTGCCCAGAAAATGCAAGCACAAGAGCAAGCCTATGCTGTCTTCTTCGCAATCAATTTCGGGAGTAAGGAATGTATTAAGGATTATATACTTTATACATTTCACGTCTCTCATACTCCTCAAAGGATACTAGACAAGAAAGGAGCTAAATGCATGCTAGACAGTACACGCAAAGATTCACAAACTGTGCTCGATCAAACAAGCTTGGCTCTTTGCTAGAAGTATATTTGCATGGAGGTATGGATCGTTTCAGCAAAGCGCAGGTACAAAGCCTAACTATGCTATACAAAAGGAATACTGGAAGCAATGGGAGAGGATCCATACTATTCTAAATGATCACGATGGGGATCAACATAAGTCATGGATCAACATGGAGCACTAGTGTACAATATGGAGCACCGATTAGGGGTGTGCATTCAATTTATAGATTCGATTTTGACCCTTATCGATAATTACTTATCGATTATCGATTTGTACATATGCTTATCGTTATCGTTTCAATAAGGTTTCAATTTTTTCGATTTCGATTTATCGATTTTTGGAGCTTATCGATTCGGTTATCGATTACACCAATAAGAAAATTTGCGGGATTCCACGAAAAGTATATCCCCATAAACACGCCTAACTAATATGGACGAAAAGAAGATAAAATAAGACGAACACCGTTTATAATATAAAAATTGTGTCAACAAGCACATGCAACGAAACTAAAGTAAAGTATCAAATGTATGCCACCAACACTCCAACGGTATATAAAAAAAATACATCATCACGGCTAATTTTTTTCCCATTAATTTGAACTTCATTCCCTTAAGCTTTAAATATGATCATTCCTTAAATGTGGTATCCCTTGCTGAAAATCCTAACCTTTAAACCTGGAAGAAATTAAAAAAAATATTAAGAACTTTGTAATACATCACATTCTTTTACAAGTATATTATTTAAAATGGAGAACTTACATAGCAGCTAACAAACTCTAGCAAACATCGAAATAGATACAAAACTGTGAAATTTTATCAATGAACAGTAAGATACATAACTACATGAATAATGCACATGGAACACTCAAAGAGTTCCAAAATACCTGAAGAATTTAAGGGAGATACAACACGACAATCAGTTGTCTTTCTCTCCGTTTATATGGCCGCAAAAAGATTGATTCTTTAACTTAAAGTATATATTTTTCCCCCTAATAATTACCTAAAATCTGACCTTCTCTTTTCCATGGAAATGCTATATCCTGTCCCGAAACCTTAAGAAAGAAGTATTGTTATAATTTGAAATAACTTAAATCTCTATGTCATATCTCCCTGCATGATCTCTCAATATCAATTTAAATGAACAAAAGCAAGTAAAACCAAAACTAAAACTACTGAAACAAATAATAGGAAGACAAGACTTAGAAAGAGATATCTTATCGGTTTATCGATAAACCGATAATCGAAGAGTACAAAATCGAAATCGAAATCGATAATTCGATAAGGAAATTTTCGAAATCGAAATCGATAAACCGATAACAAATAATCGATTCGATTTATCGATAAACCGATTCAAATGCACACTCCTAGCACCGATGGTCTACACACTGGATTTTGGTTATTGATGTAAACCTCCCATGGGATACTCAATCAAACAATATGGCTGGGCAGTGCAAATTCTATGATTTTTCGTCAGCTGATTCAAGTCTTATTTGGACTACATCGTCAATTAACTAGGCTAGTTTGTAGTAAAGTAGACCATTTTCATAATGCTTTTCGCATACCGTTGTGTGATATCAAAGTTGGGTATGTTAAGCCCAACATTGATAATAGGTTTTATGTATTTTCATTTCATATAGTCCTACTCTTGGTAGGACAACATGACACATTTGTTTATTTTTCTATATAAATAAAGACTAGTCCTAGGCTCTGCCTAGCTGATTGATTAAAAAAAATAGATAGTAAAATCTTTCATAAAATAAATAAATTGATATGATGTGTCTGGTGGGAGCGGGTTGCACGTCGCAACAAGGAGCGATAAGGGTGGACATGTGGGATCGGGTTGCACGTCGCAACATGTGTAATAAGGGTAGAATATAGGGAGGTGTAATAAGGATGGACAGGTGGGAGTGGGTTGCACGCCGCAACAAGGAGCAATAAGGGAGGACACCTATTTTTACTGATTTTTCAAGAAAAAAGTGAAGATTTGGAAAATTACCGTTTTACTCTACTATTTTACGTATTTTACCTTTACTTTTATTTTAAAGTCAAAATTTGGAAATTTTGGAAATATATGTGAGAATTTGGCTATGGCTGAGGCCTAGAAAAGGCAACTGAGTTATTTTATTTATTGTTACAATTTTTTTCTTGTTTTGTTTAGAATTATTTTTTTACTTTGTTATATATACATTGTTACAGGTTATGTTACATTGCCCCGACGTAGCCTCGTCACTACTTCGTCGAGTTTAGGCTCAACACTTACTCAGTAATGGGGTCGGTTGTACTGATACTACACTCTACAATCTTTTGTGCAGATTCAGGTACCGGCCAGCGTTAGTAGATCTTAGTAGCCGTATTCATCATTCGGAGACACGAGATACATCTGCTGGCGTCTGGCAGATTCTTGGAGTCTTCTCTTAGTTTTATAGACATTGTTATATTATATTCGAAACAATTAACTATTTCTTTCAGCACATTATTTGTAGTATTCATTGTGGTTCGTGAATTTTGACACCAGACCCTGGGGTAGTCTTATGGTTATTTATTTAGTTAGAGGCTCGATTTCATTATTCATTTATTATTCTATTCGTGAATTTATGCGTGGAAGTAATAAATGTAGTTTCTTCTTGAATTGTTCTGTTGCAAGTAAATAGACTTTAAAGGAAATTAATTACATAAGTTCTAACATTGACTTGCCTAGTAAGTATGGTGTTAGGCGTCATCACGATCCCTAAGGTTGGAAATTTGGGTCGTGACAATACCCCCTCCCTCCAAACATTGTCATTGGTTCCGTACCAGATACCAGTCCAACTCAGTCGCATAAGTTGAAATACCAAATTGTAATAAACCTATTGTTACAACCAAGGGTTGTGGTATCGCAGCAGAATGAACATGATCCTGCATATTTAACCACATATTTTGGGTTTGAGTAATGGCAAAGAAAACAATTTATGGTAGGGAGCGTTATCCCCTTTATTGAACTGTATGCAGCATAAATCCTTATTAATCGGAGCCCGAAGGGAACACAGGTAGTAAATAAATAATATATTAAATAAAAATTAACACAATATGCGAAAAAGGCTTATCCACAATTGCTACTTATAGCATTTCATAAATGAATAATTTGTCATTGCACATAACATTTATTGCTGAACTATGGTTGACAAATATGTATTATTTAGCTTATTTAATTTTTTAATCATCATAAGTTAATACGATTTGGTGAAATGTCCGACAATGAATAAATATTTTCCTATATTTACTTACTAACTCATGCCCAAAGCAGTTTTAGTGAAATGCTCTGAAATACATAAAAGTTGCAACTCTAATTCCCGCGGAGGATCAAGTTTACATGTGTAATTACTGGAGTACTATAAGGACTTACTTTTTTTTTTTTTTTTAAAGATTAAGACGTTTGAATTTGAATATAAATTTGAATACTTCGATGTGTATGAAGATCAAGACATCTGAATCTGAATACACATCTGAATATTAAAATATGCTTTAAGATCGGAATACTAAATGATTAAGACTGTTTGTTTTTTAAACATCTGAATATATAAAATTATCTTTCTTTAAAAATTAATAAACATAATTTAAATATATACTAATTAATCTAATATTCTATCAATAAATTCAAATATAATATTAATTAGTCTAATATTCTATCAATAAAATCAAATATAATACTAATTAGTCTAATATTCTATCGTTGGTGGTGATGGAGATGGCTTACGGAGGTGCTTGTGAGTGCCGAATAGAGGCAATGGTTGGTGGTGATTTTGGTTGATTGTGATGGTTCTGGGCGGTTGTTAGTGGTGATTAGTAGCAATAGCGATTGTTGAGGAAGTTGGTGGTGGGGGGTGATAGTAAACAATGTGGGTGGTGGTGGTAGTTGTAGTTGTGATTGAGAAATGTGATGGTGGGTGGTGGTAGTTTTTAATGGTGGACGGTACCGGCTATAATTATTGATGGTGATGTGGTGGTTGGTGGTGATAGTTGAGGTGTGTGAGTATGTAGTTATGGATGAGGATGATGGTGGTGGGGATGGTGGTAACTATGGTTGAGGATGGTGATTGTGGTGCTGGTAGTAGTTGATAATGGTAGGCAGTGTCTTCAGTTAGTAATGAATGTAGATGATAGCATCTTAATGACATCAAGTCTCTGTTATTGACCTTAATCATGCAAATATATTCAGACCCATTAAGTGGATGTGAAGTTGAAAAAAAATAAACTTAATGACTAAGATCTGAATGATTTACATTAAGACTTTAAAAACAAACACACTTAATGTCTGAAATTTGAATGATTAAAATTCAGACATCCATTAAGTGCATGCAATAAGGTCTAAACCATATCCGTAGAAAAATCGTTATTACTCTTAGTTTCCCACTTCAGGAAGCTAGCTTGTGCATAATATTTTAAACTGTTAAGTGCTAATGATCGGATTGCTATGCTGTTGTAGTCTATTAGATTACTTGCCATTATTTTACCAATCGTATCATTAAATATATAATATTTCTTAACGATGGTTTAATGATTATGAAATCTATCTCTAGAACTTATGTTATCAACAACTTATTCGTAGCTTTTGGAGATACGAAAAGGTCAATGTCCTTTTAGAAAAAAAGCAATGGCAACTCAATCTCAATTCGCTTGCCCAACCAAGAGCCAAGTTACATGTTATCGGGCTTCATGTTCATACACGAAAAGCTGAAGTCCCAAATGGCATGTGATGAGCACATTCATTTTAATCATTTATGTGTGGAAAACAATATTATGAAATGTAAAAGTGCGGGGTCGTTTCAAAATCTCCTACCTCTTGTTCCGCCATATCTTTGTTCGTTCAAAGCTACATGCTTTTGACTTTTCAATCAACCAGAGGCCACCACGAAAAATAATAACGAATTCTCTTGCTTTATTACGCGTTTCAGAATTAAAGGGAACCACCACTTTCACTTGTTTAGTTTCATTTTCGACTTTGAACTTGCACAAGACCAAAAAATATACAACCAAGAAATTCTGCCTTTAAGACGTTTTCGTTTAACCAAAAATTAAGATTTTTAGTCAAAGTCAATTTTAGAAGAACTCAGGTTACTGCTAATCAAGAAATTCCTTACTTCTTCAATAAATCACTCAAAGGGAATTAAACTTGACACAAGATATTGAAATAATTGATTGAAAGCAAAAGAAAATAATTTTGTTCCATTAGAAGTCACAACATGTCTTTACAATTGAAATTCTCTTCCCTTACATAGAAGTTTACAAATATAACGTTACTACCATTTATGGCTTAATCATTATGAACTTTAATAACATTAATTATCCGTTATATTTGGTAATTGTAACTGTTCATGAAGATTTTGTAAAGATTCTGATTCCCCTTCCATAGTAATTGGAGATTCATGAATCTTCCCTTTTTACTGTCTTGATTCATTGTGCCCGTGTCTTTTCATCGACTATTTTAGGCTCGAACATAGGTTCCCTTTTATCTCGTGAGTGATTGACTCGTACCTCTTGTAACTCGTACACCTTTTAATTGTAATATTCGACTTGCCATTTCCTCATTTTTCCACCTATCACGCTCTGTCAGCCAAATGTAATTCCACGTGTATCATTTATTTACCACCAATACAGATAATCCCCCCCCCCCACTTACCGAATATTCTACAATTGAATATTTTGGAAGTGGTACGTATTTATGGCGGGAATTTTTCGCTGCCGTTTCCTAAGCATCATTACGTTTTCTTCAGAACCAATGCGTCGTATGTCACTTCCATTTAATGCATGTGCCACGTGGCTTTCGATGATTGGATTTGTGACTCCTCATCATTTTTAGGGCTTTTTTACGACTGCGTCATTCATGAAGTGACTTTTTCATTGAGACGTTTCATCATGACTTACTTTATACGGCGGTTGCTTCTTCTTATAAATACCTCATGTGCCTTCAGTTTCACGAAACCTTCAACCTACATTATTCTTCTTCTTCGTACATCCTTCTTTTTTCAGCATATATTGCTTTGTTAATTCTTCATACAACCATGTAGTCATTTAATTCTGATCCTCGCAAAGTAGTAATTGTTGATGAACTTCCTCATTCATATACTCCTGTTAGGAGTAGGAGATGTGGTAGACTATGTAGTTTAGGATCTTCGTTCATTCGTGGTTCTTCTTCTCAAACCAACACTGCTACTCCTTCTTCTTCTAGACCACAAGCTTTGTTAACCCCTAGATCTTGTGCTGGAGATAGGGAATCACGTGAACCTATGCGTAAAATCATTCCACAAGAATTTTTTTTCTCATCTGATCGTGAAACGATTAGAAATCAAGTATCTTCTTTCGGCTCTTATGACCGTGTTGAAATTTATCCTACCAAGATTACTACTAGTTTGATCTCTCTTGTTCGAAGAGAATGTTATTGGAAGTCTTATTTCCCAGTGTTAGTTTCTGGTTCGAACCAAAGAATAACTTCATATCAATCTGGCTATTCATTCGTTTACACATATCCGTTCACTTTAGGTTTTAAACCACATATTGACCTAGTAATCATTGAATTTTGTCGCTTCTTTAATGTTTACTTAGGACAAATTTGTCCTATTGTTTGGAAGGCCAATGCATATCTTCGATATTTATCCAACTTGGTTTCCTTGCCTTTCACCTTTCATCACTTGTTTCACCTTTACTCCCCTAAATTATTTCGTGAAAGGGTCTTTACTCTCGTGGCCAGAAGCAAAAGGATATTGGTTAGCCCGAAGGATGATAGAGATCATGGCTGGTATGCCCGCTTTGTTGCTGCTCCCACAAGTACTTTGGTGGATGAAGAGAATATGCCCTTTTCTAGAAAAATAGAATTTTGCATATAAGTGTTGTTTTTTTTATCATTTCGTTCTCTTTCTTGAAAGAAGAAAAACTTATACTTTCATGACTACTTTTTCAGCAACCATGGAAGTTTTTTAGGAGATCCCTAACTTCTGTGGTTGGGTAGAAAGGTTATTGTCAGTTGCTCCCATAGAGAGAAGGTCATGGAAATACCTTTCACATAGATTTGTATGGAAAGTCAAAACACACGGTATCCTTCTTTTTTAATTTTCATCCTCTTTGTGTTAATTTAGAAGTTCCTAACTTTTCGTTTTTGCTAGGGTTTCCCATTCGAGGTGTCAGTCCCGCATCTATTACTTCTTCAAGACTCTCTATGTCTCTTGTTCAAGAAAGGATTTTAAGCTCTTCATCGAAAAGAAAAGTAGATGGATCACGTGGCTTAGAAGGTGAGGAGGAACAAGAAGAGAGTTCATTAGTATGCAGGCCTCGAGTTAGGAGGCGTGTTATTTCAGATGATGAAGCTACCCCTTCTCCAAGTTCAATACCTTCTAAGCTTTTAGACGAGTCTGAAAGTGCTACATTAGTGAGTTGTGATGAAGAGATGAATGCTCCCCCTCGTGATTCTAATGATCAGTTGTTTACTCGTGACTTTGATAGTGAAGACTTTTGTCCCGTTTCTGAAGAATTACTCCTTGCTTCTCTTCCGGTGTTAGTCCCCATTCATTCTCAAACTACCGTACTTGTTGTTTTTGCTACTTCTCCTCCCGTGATTGCTTTCACTTCCTCAACTATTCATGTTGGTACTACTTCTCATGCTGAAGTTGGTTCTTCTAGTAGCAATAGAGCGATGAAAAAGGTTATCATTGAAGTCCCTGAAGGTGGTAATCTGCTGAATAAATAAGGTCAAGCCGATGAATGGTTGAAACCTTTACTTGGTCTAGTTGAGACGCCAAAGTTAGAGAGTCACAATTCCTTGACGTGGATGAATGATATTGTTCATTCATCTTTGAAGGTTAAAGTCTTAGATTTTTCCTTTCTTTTCCTCGTGGCTATTTACTTCTATTTAACCATAACTTTTCTTTTCTTTTGTAGATCAACTTAATGGGCACTGAGCTTATAAAAAGGATCGTTCATACTAAGAAGCAAGTCAATGATTATCATACTGAAACAGACAAATGGAAGGAACAATAAGAGGGTCTTCAATTGGAGAAGGAAGTTCTGGCTGAAGAGAAGTGTGCTTTGGGACAACAAGCAAGGATGGTTGCGGCATAATTGGGAAATGAAAAAGCTTCCTCAAATCAAGTCAGCAAAGACAAAGACATCTTTGAGTCTTCATTTGCGGAGCAACTTTCTAAAGCTACCGAAGAGATAAGGGATTTGAAAGATCTTATTAATCAGAAGGAGACTTATGCTGGGGAGTTAGTTCAAACACTTACCCAGGTTCAATAAGACCTTTGTGCCTCTTCTCATAAGGTCTAGTTCTTTGAGAGATCCCTCGTGGTACATCTCGCATTTTTCGTACGTTAAAGTTTCGTCTTCAGTTAATTGACGTAGACTCGGGGATGAGATTTTCTTGAGATTATAAGCATTATGCTATTTCAAACACGTGATGAGTAAATTCCTGAATGAGAGAAGGTAAGCAAATAGAAGAAAATGAGTTTCGTCGGAGATTGGCAATTTGGAGTAAAATACAGACGAAGCTATAATACCCCGTATTTATGGACTAGTTCCATACAAGGTACCATATGACCATGATAGTATGATGTATAAAGTGTATTAAAAATGATTAGTATTTTAAGTAATTTGAAATAATTCTTAATTATGTGGGTAATTGGTCAATTATCAGATAACGGGATATTACCTAATTAACTAATAAGTTATGGGATAAGATTAACCCCTCCCCCCCATCCCCACGTGGAATCAAGCCACTACAAAAACAATTTAGGAGTCAAAAAACCTTCGAAAAACAACTGGGATAAACCCTAGATTTAGGGAGAAATCGGAATAATCAATTTAAACCAGAAAATTTCAAAGAAAACATGTAATAGTTGTTCGATTCATCTCAGATCTATACAGATCTGAGAAGGATCGAAGGTAATAAACTAGGGATTTTTCAAAAAACAATAACAGAGATGAGAAAGTATGTCAAGAGACCATAGATTAGTAACAAAAACAAAAGAAAATTCTTACTCACAATCGAGAAAATGGCCTGAGGCAGGCTAATAAGCAAGGGTTTCAACCAAAACTGGTAGGGTTCCTTGAGACCGTCTTAAGTATCTAAGAAGTCGAGGAGCCATGGTGCGTAGAAGGCCAATACTGGCTGGAGGAGCCATATGAGCATCATAAGGTGAAGGTTTATGCTGGTGACGGCGTTTTAGAACTAGGGTTCAGTCGAGATAGTTGAGAGAAGAGGGAAGGGGTGAAAGTGGGTGAGAGGAGTTAAATGAGAGGGTTTGGGGGGTCGTTTAGGTTTAATTAAGGTAAGGGAAACGTGGACCATTGATCTGGATGATCAATGGTCAAGATTAAGATGGGGTATTGAGTCGGGGCATACAGACTTGGGCCTAAAGGGATTTGGGCTAATTTTGAAATGGTTTGGGCTGGTTAGAGATGGGGTTAGGTTTGGGAATAAAAGGGCTATTTATTAAATATCCAAAATAATTTATAAAAAATATTTTATAAAATAGTTACCAGATTATAAAAATAATTTTCATGCATAAAAATATTTTAAAAGTAATTATTCAACCTTTAAAAAATACAATGGGCCATTTTCTAGGAAAATAACACAATAATGTATGCATGAGTTATAATTGAAAAATTATTGCAATTGTAACCTAAAAGTGTAAATCCGACCATTTGTAAAATAATTTAAACTTAATATGACTATAAATAACAAAATTAAATCATGAAACACTATAAAGGCAATTGTAATGCAATTTTATAATTATTTCTATAAATAAAATACTGGGATAAATTAATTTAAAAATGTAGAAATTATGACAAAATATCAATTGATGCTAATGCATAGTTTTGAAGGCATATATATGCATTTATAAATATTATAGGGAAAAATTGGGTATCAACAGCTGCCCCTCTGTATCCGGGAAGGATGAAAGAGTTGTCGGGTAAAGATATGATGGTCAATTTTGACCGAACGAGATGGTTTGTGAGATTTAGGCCGCACTCTTATTTCTGAGGTGCCTACATATCCCTGGTTTTACAGGAATCAGGTCGAGTGTAGTTCTGGATTCGTCGGCGGAATATACCGATGAAGTCATCACAAGAACGAACACGAGGTTTCGGGATGGGTGTTGTGAGCGGTCAAGTTTGAGATAGTATGAAGGAACTGGAGCGAGATTGCTCCTGTTGGGATAGTTATTTCTTATCGGGTCTCCTGCAAATAAAGAGGTGCTACGAGCATATATTTGTGCGGAAATTTAAACATGATGCAGATTCCCTTTAGACCATGAAAGTACTCTTCGGACGGTTGAGGATGAGGTCCTTAGACCATGATGTCACAGGCCATGCATTGTTCAGTGATGGATTCGCAGGCCATGAAATGATTTTATCGGGCCATGAAGATGGTGCCTCCGAACCATGACTACTTTGAATAATGATATGCAAATTTGAGAGTTCCTCAGGCCATGACATGGTGTCTTCCGGCTATGCGGATGATGCCTTTAGACTATGACGCCTTTGGAGAATTTGGCGATATTTCAGCTCATGAGATGCAATAATATGATGCTTATAGCAACAAGACAGGGTTAAGTCTTGTGAAGTTGAGGGCTAAGCTTAGCCCGAAAGAAGAGCAGAGTAGATAGTGCCGGAGAGACAGCGCTTAGTCTCCGCAAAATGCAATTTGGAGTAAAATACGATCGAAGCTATAATACCCCGTATTTATGGACTAGTTCCATACAAGGTACCATATGACCATGATAATATGATGTATAAAGTATATTAAAAATGAGTATTATTTTAAGTAATTTGAAATAATTCTTAATTATGTGGGTAATTGGTTAATTATCGGATAACGGGATATTACCTAATTAACTAATAAGTTATGGGATAAGATTAATCCCCCCCCCCC
>ML276988.1:0-63377 GCA_005239495.1 Nicotiana undulata | reverse complement strand
CCATCCCCACGTGGAAGCAAGCCACTACCAAAACACTTTAGCAGTCAAATATCCTTTGAAAAACAACTAGGATAAACCCTAGATTTAGGGAGAAATCGGAATAATCAATTTAAACCAGATATTTTCAAAGAAAACATGTAATAGCTGCTCGATTCATCTCAGATCTATACTGATCTGAGAAGGATCGAAGGTAATAGACTAGGGATTTTTCAAAAAAATAATAATAGAGATGAGAATGTATGTCAAGAGACCATAGATTCGTAACAAAAACAAAAGGAAATTCTTACTCACAATCGAGAAAATGGCCTGAGGCAGGCTAATAAGCAAGGGTTTCAACCAGAACTGGTAGGGTTCCTTGAGACCGTCTCAAGGATCTAAGAAGTCGAGGAGCCATAGTGCGTAGAAGGCCAAGACTGGCCGGAGGAGCCATATGAGCATCATAAGGTGAAGGTTTATGCTGGTGACGGCGTTTTAGAACTAGGGTTCAGTCGAGATAGTTGGAGGGAAGGGGTGAAGCCGGGTGAGAGGAGTGAAATGAGAGGGTTTGGGGGGGGGGGGGTCGTTTAGGTTAATTAAGGTAAGGTAAATGTGGACCATTGATCTGGATGATCAATGGTCAGGATTGAGATGGGGTATTGGGTCAGGGCGTACAGACTTGGGCCTAAGGGTATATAGGCTAATTTTGAAAAGGTTTGGGCTGGTTAGAGATGGGGTTAGGTTTGGGAATAAAAAGGCTATTTATTAAATATCCCAAATAATTTATAAAAAATATTTTATAAAATAGTTAACAAATTATAAAGTTATTTTCATGCATAAAAATGTTTTAAAAGTAATTACTCAACCTTTTAAAAATATAATGGGCCATTTTCTAGGAAAATAACACAATAATGTATGCATGGGTTATAATTGCAAAATTATTGCAATTGTAACCTAAAAGTGTAAATCCGACCATTTGTGAAATGATTTAAACTTAATATGACTATAAATAAAAAAAATAAATCATGAAACACTATAAAGGCAATTGTGATGCAATTTTATAATTATTTATATAAATAAAATACTGGGATAAATTAATTTAAAAATGTAAAAATTATGAAAAAAGATCAATTGATGCTAATGCATAGTTTTGAAGGCATATATATGCATTTAAAAATATTATAGGGAAAAATTGGGTATCAACAGCTGCCCCTCTTTATCTGGGAAATATGAAAGAGTTGTCGTGTAAAGATATGATGGTCAATTTTGACCGAACGAGATGGTTTGTGAGATTTAGGCCGCACTCTGGTTTCTGAGCTGCCTACAAATCCCTGGTTTTAGAGGAAGCAGGTCGCGTGTAGTTCTGGATTCGTCGGCGAAATATACCGATGAAGTCATCACAAGAACGAACACGAGATTTCGGGATGGGTAAAAGAATGGTTGTTGTGAGCGGTCAAGTTTGAGATAGTATGAAGGAACTGGAGCGAGATTGCTCCTGTTGGGATAGTGGTTGCTTATCGGGTTGCCTGCAAATAAAGAGGTGCTACGAGCATATATTTGTGCGGAAATTTAAACATGATGCAGATTCCCTTTAGACCATGAAAGTTGTCTTCGGACGGTTGAGGATGAGGTCCTTAGACCATGATGTCCCGGTCCATGAATTGTTCAGTGATGGATTCGCAGGCCATGAAATGATGTTATCGGGCCATGAAGATGGTGCCTCCGAACCATGACGCCTTTGAATAATGATATGCAAATTTGAGAGATCCTCAGGCCATGACATGGTGTCTTCCGGCTATGAGGATGATGCCTTTAGACTATGTCGCCTTTGGACAAGTTGGCGATATTTCAGATCATGAGATGCAATAATATGATGCTTATAGCGACAAGACAGGGTTTAGTCTTGTGAAGTTGAGGGCAGAGCTTAGCCCGAAGGAAGACCAGAGTAGATAGTGCAAGAGAGACAACGCTTAGTCTCGGCAAAATGCAATTTGGAGTAAAATACGGTCGAAGCTATAATACCCCGTATTTATGGACTAGTTCCATACAAGGTACCATATGACCATGATAGTATGATGTATAAAGTGTATTAAAAATGAGTAGTATTTTAAGTAATTTGAAATAATTCTTAATTATGTGGGTAATTGGTTAATTATCGGATAACGGGACATCACCTAATTTACTAATAAGTTATGGGATAAGATTAATTCCCCCCCCCCCCTCCAATCCCCATGTGGAAGCAAGCCACTACCAAAACACTTTAGGAGTCAAAAAATCTTTGAAAAACAACTGGGATAAACCCTAGATTTAGGGAGAAATCAGAATAATCAATTTAAACCAGAAAATTTCTAAGAAAACATGTAATAGTTGCTCGATTCATCTCAGATCTATACAGATCTGAGAAGGATCGAAGGTAACCAGAACTGGTAGGGTTCCTTGAGACCGTCTCAAGGATCTAAGAAGTCGAGGAGCCACGGTGCGTAGAAAGCCAAGACTGGCCGGAGGAGCCATATGAGCATCATAAGGTGAAGGTTTATGCTGGTGACGGTGTTTTAGAACTAGGGTTCAGTCGAGATAGTTGGAAGGAAGGGGTGAAGCCGGGTGAGAGGAGTGAAATGAGAGGGTTTGGGGGGGTCGTTTAGGTTTAATTAAGGTAAGGGAAATGTGGACCATTGATCTGGATGATCAATGGTCAGGATTGAGATAGGGTATTGGGTCGGGGCGTACCGACTTGGGCCTATGGGGATTTGGGCTAATTTTGAAAAGGTTTGGGCCAATTTTGACCGAACGAGATGGTTTGTGAGATTTAGCCATGGTGCGTAGAAGGCCAAGACTGGCTGGAGGAGCCATATGAGCATCATAAGGTGAAGGTTTATGCTGGTGACGGCGTTTTAGAACTAGGGTTCAGTCGAGATAGTTGGAGGGAAGGGGTGAAGCCGGGTGAGAGGAGTGAAATGAGAGGGTTTGGGGAGGCGGGGTCGTTTAGGTTTAATTAAGGTAAGGGAAATGTGGACGATTGATCTGGATGATCAATAGTTAGGATTGAGATGGGGTATTGGGTCGGGGCGTACAGACTTGGGCCTAAGGGGATTTGGGCTAATTTTGAAAAGGTTTGGGCTGGTTAGAGATGGGGTTAGGTTTGGGAATAAAAAGGCTATTTATTAAATATCTCAAATAATTTATAAAAAATATTTTATAAAATAGTTAACAAATTATAAAATTATTTTCATGCATAAAAATGTTTTAAAAGTAATTACTCAACCTTTTAAAAATACAATGGGCCATTTTCTAGGAAAATAACACAATAATGTATGCATGGGTTATAATTGCAAAATTATTGCAATTGTAACCTAAAAGTGTAAATCTGACCATTTGTGAAATAATTTAAACTTAATATGACTATAACTAACAAAATTAAATCATGAAACACTATAAAGGCGATTGTGATGCAATTTTATAATTAGTTATATAAATAAAATACTGGGATAAATTAATTTAAAAATGTAAAAATTATGAAAAAATATCAATTGATGCTAATGCATAGTTTTGAAGGCATATATATGCATTTAAAAATATTATAGGGAAAAATTGGGTATCAACAATTGCCCCTCTTTATCCGGTAAGGATGAAAGAGTTGTCGGGTAAAGATATGATGGTCAATTTTGACCGATCGAGATGGTTGGGAGATTTAGGCCGCACTCTGGTTTCTGAGCTGCCTACATATCCCTGGTTTTACAGGAATCAGGTCGCGTGTAGTTCTGGATTCGTCGGCGGAATATACCGATGAAGTCATCACAAGAACGAACACGAGACTTCGGGATGGGTGAAAGAATAGTTGTTGTGAGCGGTCAAGTTTGAGATAGTATGAAGGAACTGGAGCGAGATTGCTCCTGTTGGGATAGTGGTTGCTTATCGGGTCGTCTGCAAATAAAGAGGTGCTACGAGTATATATTTGTGCGGAAATTTAAACATGTTGCAGATTCCCTTTAGACCATGAAAGTTGTCTTCGGACGGTTGAGGATGAGGTCCTTACACCATGATGTCCCGGTCCATAAATTGTTCAGTGATGGATTCGCAGGCCATAAAATGATGTTATCGGGCCATGAAGATGGTGCCTCCGAACCGTGACGCCTTTGAATAATGATATGCAAATTTGAGAGATCCTCAGGCCATGACAAGGTGTCTTCCGGTTATGAGGATGATGCCTTTAGACTATGACGCCTTTGGACAAGTTGGCGATATTTCAGCTCATGAGATGCAATAATATGATGCTTATAGCGATAAAACAGGGTTTAGTCTTGTGAAGTTGAGGGCAGAGCTTAGCCCGAAGGAAGACCAGAGTAGATAGTGCAAGAGAGACAACACTTAGTCTCGGCAAAATGCAATTTGGAGTAAAATACGGTCGAAGCTATAATACCCCGTATTTATGGACTAGTTCCATACAAGGTACCATATGACCATGATAGTATGAGGTATAAAGTGTATTAAAAATGAGTAGTATTTTAAGTAATTTGAAATAATTCTTAGTTATGTGGGTAATTGGTTAATTATCGGATAACGAGATATTACCTAATTAACTTATAAATTATGGGATAAGATTAATCCCCCCCCCCTCCCACGTGGAAGCAAGCCACTACCAAAACACTTTAGGATTCAAAAAACCTTTGAAAAACAACTGCGATAAACCCTAGATTTAGGGAGAAATCGGAATAATCAATTTAAACCAGAAATTTTCAAAGAAAACATGTAATAGTTGCTCGATTCATCTCAGATCTATACAGATCTGAGAAGGATCGAAGGTAATAGACTAGGGGTTTTTAAAAAGAAAATAACAGAGATGAGAAAGTATGTCAAGAGACCATAGATTCGTAACAAAAACCAAAGGAAGTTCTTACTCACAATCGAGAAAATGGCCTGAGGCAGGCTAATAAGCAAGGGTTTCAACCAGAACTTGTAGGGTTCCTTGAGACCGTCTCAAGGATCTAAGAAGTCGAGGAGCCATGGTGCGTAGAAGGCCAAGACTGGCCGGAGGAGCNTTTGGGGGGGGGGGGGGGTCGTTTAGGTTTAATTAAGGTAAGGGAAATGTGTACCATTGATCTGGATGATCAATGGTCATGATTGAGATAGGGTATTGGGTCTGGGCGTACATACTTGGGCCTAAGGGGATATGGGCTAATTTTGAAAAGGTTTGGGCTGGTTAGAGATGGGGTTAGGTTTGGGAATAAAAAGGCTATTTATTAAATATCCCAAATAATTTATAAAAAATATTTTATAAAATATTTAACAGATTATAAAATAATTTTCATGCATAAAAATATTTTAAAAGTAATTACTCAACCTTTTAAAAATACAATGGGCCATTTTCTAGGAAAATAACACAATAATGTATGCTTGGGTTATAATTGCAAAATTATTGCAATTGTAACCTAAAAGTGTAAATCCGACCATTTGTGAAATAATTTAAACTTAATATGCCTATAAATAATAAAATTAAATCATGAAACACTATAAAGGCAATTGTGATGCAATTTTATAATTATTTATATAAATAAAATACTGGGATAAATTAATTTAAAAATGTAGAAATTATGAAAAAATATCAATTGATGCTAATGCATAGACTTGAAGGCATATATACGCATTTAAAAATATTATAGGGAAAAATTGGGTATCAACAGCTGCCCCTTTTTATCCGGAAAAGATGAAAGAGTTGTCGGGTAAAGATCTGATGGTCAATTTTGACCGAACGAGATGGTTTGTGAGATTTAGGCCGCACTCTGGTTTCTGAGCTGCCTACATATCCCTGGTTTTGCAGGAATCAGGTCGCGTGTAGTTCTGGATTCGTCGGCGGAATATACCGATGAAGTCATCATAAGAACGAACACGAGATTTCGGGATGGGTGAAAGAATGGTTGTTGTGAGCGGTCAAGTTTTAGATAGTATGAAGGAACTGGAGCGAGATTGCTCCTGTTGGGATAGTGGTTTCTTATCGGGTCACCTGCAAATAAAGAGGTGCTACGAGCATATATTTGTGCGGAAATTTAAACATGATGCAGATTCCCTTTAGACAATGAAAGTTGTCTTCCGACGGTTGAGGATGAGGTCCTTAGACCATGATGTCACAGGCCATGAATTGTTCAGTGATTGATTCGCAGGCCATGAAATGATGTTATCAGGCCATGAAGATGGTGCCTCCGAACCATGACGCCTTTGAATAATGATATGCAAATTTGAGAGATCCTCAGGCCATGACATGGTGTCTTCCGGCTATGAGGATGATGCCTTTAGACTATAACGCCTTTGGACAAGTTGGCGATATTTCAGCTCATGAGATGCAATAATATGATTCTTATAGCGACAATACAAGGTTTAGTCTTGTGAAGTTGAGGGCAGAGCTTAGCCGGAAAGAAGAGCAGAGTAGATTGTGCCGGAGAGACAGCGCTTAGTCTCGGCAAAATGCAATTTGGAGGCAGAGCTTAGCCTCATGCGGATATATAGACAGATCTTAGCCTCATGCGGATATATAGACAGAGCTTAGTCTCATGCAGGATGCAGGACAGGGCTTAGTTCCATGCAAGTGAAAGGCGGAGCTTAGCCTTATGCAAATATGGAGGCAGGGCTTAGCCTCATGCAGATGGAAGACAAAGCTCAGTCTCATGCAAGATATGGAGACAGAGCTTAGTCTCATGCAAGATGAAGGCAGTGCTTAGCCTTATGCAGGAAAAATAGAATAAATAGCAGATGATAAAAGAGTTTTCTTAGCTGGTAGTAGATTTCAGTATCGCGGTTGTTATGAAGATCATGACTTCGAGGCATGTATATTCTTCGTTCCTGCAACCAAAGAAAAATTGTGAGTTCTGTAAAGGGGGAGGTCAGTTCGTGCCTCCGTCGGCTTTGCTTGGCTTGGTTCGCTGGTCTGAAGAACCTATTCAAATCATTGGGTGGTAGTGTTGGGTAAACAGGGTCATTTTACAAGCAAGCATGCATAATTTTTAAAGATATAGTAAATGATATTATTTTAGAAATTGGTTAGATGATCCGAGACGTTGCAACCTCTCATGCTATAGAATTTTGAGGGTCCTCCTCAAAATTCTGCCCTAGTTAGATGGATAGACATCTTTGACTTCTGTACACTCTGCGATCGGCTAAACTTGCTTTCGAATTTTGAGGGTCCTCCTCAAAATTCTGCCCTAGTGTCTGACTGTGGGGAAAATAAGATTTTTATTTTGTCAACTTTCCGAGCGGAGTTGGGAATTCATATAAATTGAATTGTTATAAGTATTAGAGTATATTTTCATTGGTTTGCCCGTTATTTGGATAGATTTGGGGCGTTGTGCATCAATTTGAGTCATCGGAAGGGCTTGGAAGCCGGTTATGGAACTTCAGAGCGAGGTAAGTCTCCTTTCTAACTTTGTGAGGAGGAATTGTCCCCATAGGTGAACTAAATGAATATATGCTATTGTTTGCGGGGGCTACGTATGCACGAGGTGACGGGAGTCCGTGCGTAGCTACTGCTATGCCATGTCCGGGTAGTCTAGGACCCACATCATGCCTTGCGTTCTTTCTAGAAATAAATTATATGCTTTATGAATTGATACTATATGAAATTTCAGTTTTCCTTGAGATCACAGAAATTTAGTAACTTAAAGGAATTGTTCATTGAAGGTAATTTATGAAAATGTTGTATGTGCATGTGACCGCTTCACAATTTACATTCCACGAGCGGAGTGTTATTTCCCCCACTCTCGTGGGAGCGGGCCGTACGCCACGGCGGGATTGAAAGATGCACTTATGGTTCGGGCCGTTCGTCCCTCGGCAGTGCATAGATATGATCATTTTATGGCAAAGATACACTTATGGTTCGGGTTGTTCGAGCCTCGACAGTGCACGATTTACTTTTATTGTTGGTTCGGTCCGAACGACCCTCGGCATTTACTACACAGATATATACATATGATATACCACGTGTGACCTGAATTGTTAAATTGTCTTAAGGACGTAAATTGTTAAATGATTTCATGGATAATGACTTGACATATATTTGGGGGGAAAATGAAGTAGAAATTATTAATTTACTTCCAGTGTTTATTGCATTGCAGTTACTTTTAATGTTTACTGATCTTATTACCCTCGTATGCCTTTTGCTGCTGTCATATATTGTTAAATTATATTGTTGGACCCTAGTGAGTGCCAAGTCGACCTCTCGTCACTACCTCTCTGAGGTTAGGCGGGATACTTACTGAGTACACGTTGTTTTCGTACTCATGCTACACTTGCTGTGCATTTAGTTGCACATGTACTTTCATAGCGATGAGGATGGTTTGGAGACTTAGACGAGCTGCATCATCCGCAGGCGATCCACAGCCGGCAGAGTCTTCCTCTATGTATTGTATTTATTTTATTCTAAAGTCTTTGTCCAACTTGTATTTCGGACAAGCTTTGTAGTATTTAGTAAAAAGTCTTATAAATTGCGTATGTACTTGTGACACCAGGTTCTGGGATGTATTTTATTAAAGTGGAAAATAGACTGTTGTTTTTACTTAATTGGATTTCATCTAGTTATTATGTATTAAAGTGAAAGGTAACGATTGTGAAAATGTTGAAACGGGAATTTATTTTAACTTAGTTAATGATTGGCTTGCCTGACAGTGGTGTCCGGCGCCATCACGACCTTATGGATTTTGAGTCGTGACAATATCTATCGCATATTATAAACCTAGAGCATGATTTCTATTGCAAATCAACATAATATAAACCTAAAGCATGATTTCTACCCGGTTTCCCACAAAATCCATATAGGAACCTTCCCATTTTTACTAATTACCCCAATATATGTTTACAAAGGATATTATTACAGACCAAGAGTGAATGAATTACATAAATAAATGTAAACTATACTATAGGGAGCCTGAATTAGGCCCAAAGTAAACTTGGAGATGCCAGACCTTCAAGAATAGTTTCAGATGCCCAGAATCTCATAGCCAATAGTGTGTCCTGGTGTGTCAAAGTTCCCTAAGGACCTCAGGATCCCGAGAAGTGCTCATACCAAGACCTTTTCTCAAATAGAGGACTGGTTATATGCCAGAGTTCAGAGGAATCTCATGGATTCCAAAGCAGTACACACAGTGGAGGGGCAGAACCTAATAGTCTAAGAGTAAAGTGAGAGTGCTTGACATAGTTTTGAAGAACTTAGTAAAACAGTGTAGAGATAACCCTTAGGAGTGGAAAATTTTTCAGAAGTGGAAAGACAACTTCAAGAAAATACGAAGAGTAAAAAAAACAGTTTTGAGAAGAATACTAAGAGTGAAAAAAAACCTAGTTGAAATCAGTTCCAAAAACAATCACTCAATCATAGAATGCCCAGATTCACAAACACTTAACAAAAAGTTTTACAAACATGGGGTCAGGGGAGTTGGTAACATAAAGATCTCATATAAGGAACCCATGAGTATGGTCCAAGGGGAAGCATGTAGGCTAACAAATGCACTGACCAATCTACTGATTCAGAGACCTAGCAGATTAGTCATGATAATAGGCAGTTAAGACACAGAGCAAGGATGTAGTAAGATCATGTTGAAGACTGAGGTATTAGACATGATTACCCATACTATTAGGGTCAGTCAAGTACATCAAAAGACTAAGTTATTAACATGATCCACCAATTGAAGGGAGTAAACAAAAAATAATAAACATGTGGTCACGTATGAAACAACCAAATGAGACCTAGGCTTACTGATTACATACTTGAACAAGAAAGGATAGAATTTATACTTGTTGAATAGAGCAGTAAACAGGAGGATAAATTGAATAAATAGCCAACTGAACTAGTGCAGGAATAGGCATGAATTTATAGACATGGAGCACATAGAGTTTGAGTTTCAGAATTGAATTAGGGAAATACCAGTTAAAGAAGAAAAGTGCAGAATGTAAAGAAAGTATGATGCCACTGTCTAGCCTTGGCTTTCAGCCGGCTAGACCAATATTTTGCACAAGTAGCAGAGAAAGAAGAGAGAGTTTGAGTGTGTGTGTTTTCTGAACTTAATTCGTGTGTTGAGAGGTAAAATAAGAGTGTTTATATAGCAATTTAGGAGTGAAACAGACAAGGTAAAGGAATCAGCATTCAGTCAATTAAGGAAGTCACATAATCCAATCACATAAAGGAGTTCAGAATAGACTCCTTTAATTAAGGGCAATTGGTCAAACTTTAATAACATGTGTCACGACCCAAAATCCTAAGTCAGGTCGTGATGGCGCCCAACAGTGGTGTCAGGCAAGCCAACACTTATCTAACCAAGGTTTCTTCCTTATTTGATTAAATATTTCATCATATACCAAATTATGAGGTTCAAAACACAATATTGAGCAGATAATTAACAAATTTTAATTCGAAAGTAGTCGTAAAGAGGCGTGAGTCAAAAATATATATACAGTCTACAATCCACAGTAACTACTACGTGTGTGCCAGGAACTAGTGTTATGAGTACCACATGCATACTAACTGGATATACCATAGATAAAAATATACAATTCCTACTGTCTGAAATAAGTAGACGGGAAAATAAGCAAAAGAAACTCCATGGTGCTGCTGAGGATCGTCAGGAGAAGCAGCTCACCGTGAAGTCATGTCCACTATATCAGAATCTATCTCCAGTATGGTAACCAGATGCACCAGCCTCGGAACCTGTACAGTTTAGTACAGAAGCGTAGCATGAGTACATAAATAAATATGTACCCAGTGAGTATCCCGTCAAATCTCGAAGAAGTAGTGACGAGAGGTCGACTTGACACTCACTAAGGTCCAACAGTATAATATAACAAGGTACAATGAAAAACGGTAGGCGTGTAAGACAACGAACAACAAATGTACATAAAACACATGGATCCAAGTAAATACTGAAAATAAATAACAGTTTCCACTTTCTTTTCCCCCAAATATCTGTCAAGTCAATGTCCACGAAACAATACCAAATACTTATGCGCACACAGGAATAAGACAACCGCCCGGAGTCATAAGGATAATATCTATGCACTGTCGAGGATCGAACACCCCGTCCCATAAGTGTATTCTTACCATAGTATAATCTCATCTGTGCACTTCCGAGGGTCGAACGGCCCGAACCACAAGTGCACCTTTCAATCCGCCATGGCGTACGACCCGCTCCCATGAGAACAGGGGGATATCACACTCCGCTCGCGGAATGTAAATTTGCGAAGCGGTCACATGCACACACAATAATACTAACATTTCCTTTCCATAACCATTTTCTTCCAATTTATCAAATCTAAAGGAATTATACTATATACGTCAGGAATTCATAACATATAATTCGTTACACGGAAGAATATAAAGCATGTTGTGGGCCTAACAACCCGGACGTAACAATAATAGCCGCTACGTACATACCCTCTTCACTTTGTACGTACGTAGCCCCCAAAACAATTACACATAGCATACAAATCACCTATGGGGACAATTCCCTCTTACGAGGTTAGAAAGGAGACTTACCTCGTGTCGAATCTACTCCCCAGACCAAGAACGCGCCGGAAACTCCAAACTTGCCTCTCGAGGACTCGAAACTAACAAAATGTTATAGAATTATATCAATTCATGCTCAAAGTAGGGAAATTATCCTATTCATTCAATAAATTCAACATTCTTGAAGAATTCCCAAAATTCAACCCCGGGCCCGCATGCTTGAATTCCAAAAATTCTCGAAGGAATCACTCACCTATAGTCTAAGGATCGTTAATATATGATTTCTACTTGAATTCATAGCAATTAATGGGGAAATTCATCAAATTCCTCAAGAACCCTAAGTTACTACCTAAATCTTGATTTTCCACCAATTTAGTAGTTAACTTAAATAGTAATTCGTGTATTAAACTAGTATTAGTGTGGAATTAACCTACCTATTTAGTAGCTAGGTCGTGGATCAATTTTCCCAAGCTCTCAAGGTCTCTAATGGAGGAAAGAAATGGAGGAAATGGGCAATTCCCGTGTTTAAACTAACACTGCCAGCTTCCCCTTGTGTGCGATCGCAGTTGGGGCAGTGCAATTGCACAAGCCAAATGGCCAGGACGCCTGAAGGTCCACTCTGCGACCGCGGAGGGGCATATGCGATCGCGGAAGGCTAGCTGGCTAGGCCTATGCGATCACGGGGGTGGGGGATGCAATCGCAGAGAGAGAAAATCAGCCGGGCCAGGTCACAGCCCAACCCAGTGCGAACGCGGACATACCTGTGTGATCGCATAGGTCATTTTCTCCCCCTTGCCAATTCCTCCTATGGGATCGCATTATCTCACCTGCGATCGCACAGAAGGAAACTAGACAGGAAAAATCTGGTGTTTTGGAATTAGCTCCGAGGAGTTCGAAACTCACCCGAGCCCCTCAGGACCCCGTCCAAAGGCACAAGCAAGTCTGTATTCATGATACGGACTCACTCGAATTTCCGGAATGTGAAAAACAACAACGAAACTAAGAATTCGACCCCAAAACCAAATTGAATCAAACTTTGAACTTAAACTTCTAGAATTCGCTTTCAATGCGCCGAACCGACCTATACCACTCGGAATGACCCCAAATTTTACAGGCAAGTCATAAATGACATAACGGAACCATTCCCGGTCTTGGAATTCCATTCGGACCTCGATAACATAAAATCACGTTCCAAACCAAATTTCAAACTTAAGCAAATTTTATTTCTATTTTGGGCACCGAAATGCTCCCGGGTCATCGAAAACCCGCCCCGAACATACTCCCAAGTCCGAAATCACCATAGGAAGCTACTAGAACTGCCGAAACTCGATTCCAAGGTCGTTTGCTAAAAATGTTGACAGAAGTCAAACTTGGCCAAAAAGGCCAATCTTAAGGAATCAAGTGTTCCTATAGCACTCTAAACACTTCCAAATCCCGAACCACCCGTCCCCGCAAGTCACAAATCACAAGAAGCCTCTATGGGGAGTATCATTTAGGTGAACGGGGTCCTAATAGGCAAAACAACCGATCGAGTTGTTACACTCTCCCCCTCTTAAACAAACGTTCGTCCTCGAACGGGTCTAGAATCGTACCTGAAGTGCTGAATAGGTGTGGATATCTGCTCCGCATGTCCTCCTCGGACTCCCAGGTCGCCTCCTCAACTGGTTGGCCCCTCCACTGGATCTTGACGGCCGAAACTCTCTTGGATCTCAACTGGCGGTCCTGCCTATCAATAATATCAACCGGCTCCTCCTCGTAGCCCAACTTCTCATCCAACTGAATACTGCTGAAATCGACCACATGAGAGAAGTCGGCGTGATATCTCCGGAGCTTGGATACATGGAAGACCGGATGAACTCCTGATAATCTGGGAGGTAAATCAAGCTCATAAGCAACCTCTTCGACTCGTCTCAATACCTCGAAAAGACCAATAAATCTTGGGCTCAACTTGCCCTTCTTCCCGAACCTCATAATGCCCTTCATCCGCGAAACCTTCAGTAGAACCTTATCTCCCTCCATAAATGTTACATCACGCGCCCTCTGATCCGCATAACTCTTCTGTCTGGACTGAGTTGTACGGAGCGTCTCATGAATTAACTTCACCCTCTCCAAGGCATCTATCACCAGATCCGTGCCATATAACTTAGCCTCGCCAGGCTCAAACAACCCGATAGGAGAACGACACCGCCGACCATACAAAGGTTCAAATGGAGCCATCTCGATGCTGGACTGATAACTATTATTGTACGCAAACTCGGCCAAAGGTAAGAACTGGTCCCACTGACCTCCAAAGTCGATCACACAAGCCCTGAGCATGTCCTCCAATATTTGAACTGTACGCTATGACTGACCATCAGTCTGAAGGTGAAATGCTGTGCTGAGATCTATCTGAGTGCCCATCTCACTGTGCAATGCTCTCTAGAAGTGCGAGGTGAACTGAGGACCTTTGATATGATATAATGGACACCGTGCAACCGGACTATCTCTCGAATGTAGATCTGGGCTAGCCGCTCAGAAGTGTAAGTATTAGCTACAGGGATGAAATGCGTCGATTTGGTCAATCTGTCCACAATGACCCAACCCGCGTCAACCTTCCGCAAAGTCCGAGGCAACCCAACCTTGAAGTCCATAGTGATGCGCTCCCACATCCACTCAAGAATGGGCATCTACTAAAGTAGGCCTCCTGGCCTCTGATGCTCGTACTTAACCTGCTGGAAGTTAAGGCACCTAGCCACATACTCCACGATGTCTTTCTTTATCCGCCTCCACCAGTAATGCTTCTTCAAATCACGATACATCTTTGTCGCACCTGGATGAACAAAATACCGAGAACTGTGTGCCTCCTCTAGAATCCTCTCCCTCAGTCCATCAACATTAGGAACACATAAGCGGCCCTGAAGTCTCAGAACACCATCCTCGCCAATGGTAACCTCCTTGGCCCTGCCCTGAATCACTGTCTCCTGTAGCTATGCCAAACACGGATCATCATATTGTCGAGCCTTAATATCCCCCAATAACGAAGACTGAGAAACCACATGTGCTAAAACCTGACGAGGCTCTGAAAGGTCTAATCTCACCAGGCGATTAGCCAAGGACTGAATGTCTAAGGCTAGAGGTCTCTCCTCTACTGCAATATAAGCCAAGCTTCCCATACTTTCTGCCTTCCTGTTTAGGGCATCTACTACTACATTTTCCTTGACCAGATAATAAAGAATCGTGATATCATAATCCTTCAGCAACTCAAGCCATCTGCGCTGCCTCAAATTAAGATCCCTCTGCTTGAACAAGTGTTGCAAGCTGCGGTGATCCGTATAAACCTCACAGGACACCCCATACAAATAGTGCCTACAAATCTTAAGAGCATGAACAATTGCCGCCAACTCTGAATCGTGCACATGGTATTTCTTCTCATGAACCTTCAGTTGGCGCGAAGCATAAGCAATAAATCCCCCTTCCTGTATCAACACACATCCCAAACCAACGCGTTAAGCGTCGCAATACACAGTATACATCCTAGAACTAGAAGGCAATGTCAGAACGGGTGCTGAGGTCAATGCTGTCTTGAGCTTCTGAAATCTCGCCTCACACTCGCCATACCATCGAAATAGGGCGTTCTTCTGAGTCAAACTAGTCAAAGGAGCTGCAATTGAGGAAAACCCCTCCACAAATCGGCGATAATAGCCTGCTAGGCCCAAAACGCTCCTGATCTCTGTAGTTGAGGTAGGACGCGGCCAACTCTAAACTGCCTCAATTTTCTGAGGATCAACCTTGATACCCTCTCTAGATACCACATGCCCCAAGAATGCCACGGAATCTAACCAGAACTCACACTTGGAGAACTTAGCATATAACTTCTGTTCCCGCAAGGTCTGGAGCACAACTCTCAGATGCTGCTCATGCTCACCCAGGCTCCGCGAGTAAATCAAGATGTCATCAATGAAGACAATGATGAAGGAATCAATGTACGGCCTGAATACCCTATTCATCAAGTCCATGAATACAGCTGGGGCATTAGTCAAGCCAAAGGACATCATCAGGAACTCATAATGACCATATCTGGTACGAAATGCAGTCTTTGGAACTGGTCAAACAAATCATAGATGCGTGACAGAGGATACTTGTTATTAATGGTAACCTTGTTCAACTGGCGGTAATCAATACACATCCGCATGGACCCATCCTTCTTCTTCACAAATAGGACTGGAGCACCCCATGGCGATACACTCGGCCTGATGAACCCCTTAGCCAACAACTCCTCAAGATGCTCCTTCAACTCCTTAGGAGCTATACGGTATGGGGGAATGGAAATAGGTTGAGTATCTGGAGCTAAATCAATGCAGAAATAAATATCACGATTCGGAGGCATGCCCGGAAGATCTGAAGGAAAAACATCGGCAAACTCTCGAACAACTGGCACTGAATCGATCATCAGGGACTTGGCGGTGGTGTCCCGCACATAAGAAAGATAAGCTAGACAACCCCTCTCGACCATATGTCGAGCCTTTAGGAATGAAATAACCCGGCTGGGTGCACTAACTGAGGAACCTCTCCACTCCAGCCTAGGCGACTCAAGCATGGCTAAAGTAAATGTCTTGGCATGGCAATCTTGTAGGCATGATAATGAGATAGCCAATCCATGCCCAGAATAACCTCAAAATCAACCATGTCGAGCAATAGAAGGTCCGATCTGGTCTCGAAGCCACAGAATGTAACCACACAAGACCGGTAGACCCGGTCTACCACCATAGAATAGCCCACAGGAGTGGACACATATATAGGAGAACCCAAGGATTCACGAGGAACATCCAGACAATGAGAAAATAATGCTGAAATATATGAATAGGTGGATCCTAAATCAAATAATTCTGAAGCCTCTCCCCCACATACTGGGATAATACCTGTGATCATGGCGTTTGATGCCACTGCATCTGCTCTGGCCGATATAACATAGAATCTTGCTGGAGCACCGGAAGACTGAGCCCCAACGGAGCGAACATGAGCTGACTGGTCTCCCCCTGACCGGCCTCCACCTCTAGGACGACCCCTGCCGACCTGTCCTCCACCTCTAGGTGGCCGGACTACTGGTGCTGGACCCATAGGTTGATAACCTTGTTGCACGTCCTTGCCCCGAAGCCTGGGACAATTTCTCTACATATGACCTAGATCCCCACACTCATAGCAACCTCTAGGTACCATAGCTTGCTGCCTCGAAGAAGAACCCTGAATGGCCGGAGGACAGTAGGAATGCTCTAGCATAGCACTGAAATGAGCCCTCGCGGTAACACCTCGGGAGGTGGTGGAGGTGCTGAATATGAAGGCCTGCTGGGCTGACCACTGCTAAACTGACCCCTGCCCCTAGCTGGGGTACCTGTTAAATCTTCGGAGAACTTAGCCCTCTTGTCATGCTGACCGTGCTCCCTGCTCCTCGACTGGTAACCCTCGATCCTGCGAGCAATCTCTACCACGAGCTGGTAAGGAGTACCCATCTCCACCTCTCGGGCCATGGTGGCTCTAATACCTAGGTGCAGCCCAGCCACAAATCTCCGCACCCTCTCAGCATCAGTGGGTAGTATCATAAGTGCATGGCGTGACAACTCTGAAAATTTGGCCTCATAATCTGTCACTGACATCTGCCCCTGCTCTAGCTACTCAAACTGACGCCGCAGCTCTTCCCTCTCATAGGGTGGGATATATCTATCCAGAAACATCTGCGTGAACTGCTCCTAAGTGACAGGAGGGGAATCTGCTGGCCGGCTTAGAATATAGGACTGCCACAACCTGCGAGCTCTGTCCTCCAACTGAAATGTGGTGAAATTCACTCCATGGGATGCTAGGATCCTCATGTTGTGCAGTCTATCCCTGCACTTGTCAATGAAGTCCTGGGCATCCTCGCCTCGCTCACCCCCGAAGATTGGAGGGCGCAATCGGGTCCATCTGTCCAATAACTTCTGCGGATCGTCATCTGCAGCAGGTCTGGGCTCCTGTGCTGCTACTATATGGTGGATACCACCCGGGGTATGATGAACTGCTGCTTCCTGTCCTGCGGCCTAGGCGGTAGGGGTTTGGTCTCTCCTTCCTGCCTTAGAAGTGGCAGGGTCTGCTGGGTATAAACCAGCCTGGGACATGGTGTCCACAAACCTCATCATACAGCCCATGACCTCCTGGAAGCCGGGCGTCGTCATGAAGTCCACTGGAGCAGGATCTGCTGGCGGCACCTCGTCTTGCTCCTCTATGATAGGATCCCCTAGTGGTGGTGCAACTGGGATAGCTCTGGGATGCCCTCGTCCCCTACCTCGGGTTGGTGCCCTCCCTCGGCCTCTGCCACGAGCTCTGACGGCGGGGGTAGCGGCATCTCCCGGGTTAGGAACATCGGAAGCATACGTCCTCACCATCTGTGAGAGAATAGAATAATGAGCTTTAGGACATCATCTATTGCACGATAGAATATGAATAAAGAGAGGTTTCCTAACACCTTATAGCCTCCTGAAGATAAGTACAGACGTCTCCGTACCGATCCGCAAGACTTTACTGGGTTTGCTCGTGACTCGTGAGACTTACGTGAACCTAGAGCTCTGATACCCTGTTTCCACAACCCAAAATCCTAACTGAGGTCGTGATGGCGCCCAACAACGAGGTCAGGCAAGCCAACACTTATCTAACCAAGGTTTCTTCCTTATTTGATTAAATATTTCATCATATACCAAATTATGAGGTTCGAAACACAATATTGAGCAGATAATTAACCAATTTTAATCCGAAAGTAGTCGTAAAAAGGCGTGAGTCAAAACTATATATACCATCTATAATCCACGGTAACTACTACGTGTGTGCAAGGAACTAGTGTCATGAGTACCACGGGCATACTAACTGTATATACCACAGATAAAAATATACAATTCCCACTATCTAAAATAGGTAGACGGGAAAATAAGCAAAAGAAACTCCGTGGTGCTGCTGAGGATCGTCAGGAGAAGCAGCTCACCGTGAAGTCAGGTCCACTATATCAGAATCTATCTCCATTATGGTAACCAGATGCACGAGCCTCAGAACCTGTACAGTTTAGTACAAAAGCGTAGCATGAGTACATAAATAAATATGTACCCATGTATCCTTTCTAATCTCGAAGAAGTAGTGACGAGAGGTCGACTTGACACTCACTAAGGTCCAACAGTATAATATAACAAGGTACAATGAAAAACGGTAGGCGTGTAAGATAGGGAACAACAAATGTACATAAAACACAGGAATCCAAGTAAATACTGAAAATAAATAACAGTTTCCACTTTCTTTTCCCCCAAATATCTGTCAAGTCAATGTCCACGAAACAACACCAAATAGTCATGCGCACACAGGAATAAGACAACCGGCTGGAGTCATAAGTATAATATCTATGCACTGCCGAGGATCGAACGGCCCGTCCCATAAGTGCATTCTTACCATAGTATAATCTCATATGTGCACTGCCGATGGTGGAACGACCCGAACCACAAGTGCACCTTTCAATCCGCCGTGGCTTACGGCCCGCTCCCATGAGAGTGGGGGAACCACACTCCGCTCGCGGAATTTAAATTTGCGAAGCGGTCACATGCACACACAATAATACTAACATTTCCTTTCCATAACCATTTTCTTCCAATTTATCAAATCTCAAGGAATTATACTATATACGTCAGGAATTCATAACATATAATTCGTCACACAGAAGAATATAAAGCATGCTGTGGGCCTAACTACCCGGACGTAACAATAATAGCCGCTACGTACCTCCTCACTTTGTACGTACGTAGTCCCCAAAACTATTACACATAGCATACAAATCACCTATGGGGACAATTCCCTCTTACGAGGTTAGAAAGGAGACTCACCTCGTGTCGAATCTACTCCCCGGACCAAGAACGCGCTCGAAACTCCAAACTTGCCTCTCGAGGACTCGAAACTAACCAAATGTTATAGAATTATATCAATTCATGCTCAAAGTAGGGAAATTATCTTATTCATTCAATAAATTCAACATTCTTGAAGAATTCCCAAAATTCAACCCCAGGCCCGCGCGCTCGGATTCTGAAAATTCTCGAAGGAATCACTCATCCATAGCCTAAGGATCATTAATATATGATTTCTACTTGAATTCATAGCAATTAATTGGGAAATTCGTCAAATTCCTCAAGAACCCTAAGTTACTACCCAAATCTTGATTTTCCAATAATTTAGTAGTTAACTTAACTAGTAATTCATGTATTAAACTAGTATTAGTGTGGAATTAACTTACTTCTTTAGTAGCTAGGTCGTGGAGCAATTTCCCCAAGCTCTCAAGGTCTCTAATAGAGGAAAGAAATGGAGGAAATGGGAAATTCCCGTGTTTAAACTAACACTGCCCAGTTGCCCCTTGTGCGCGATCGCAACTGGGGCAGTGCAATCGCACAAACCAAATGGCTAGGACCCCTGAAGGTCCACTGTGTGACTGCGGAGGGGGAAATGGATCGCGGAAGGCTAGCTGGCTAGGCCTATGCAATCGCAGGGGTGGGGGATGCGATTACAGAGAGAGAAAATCAGCTGGGCCAGGCCACAACCCAACCCAGTGCGAACGCGGACAGACCTGTGCGATCACATAGGTCATTTTCTCCCCCCTGTCAATTCCTCCTATGCGATCGCATTAGCTCACCTGCGATCGCACATAAGGAAACCAGACATGAAAAATTTGGTGTTTTGGAATTAGCTCCGAGGAGTCCGAAACTCACCCGAGCCCCTAGGGACCCCGTCCAAAGGCACTGCAAGTCTGTATTTATGATACGGACTCGCTCGATTATCCGGAATGTGAAAACCAACAACGAAACTAAGAATTCGACCCCAAAACCAAATTGAATCAAACTTTGAACTTAAAGTTCTAAAATTCGCTTTCAATGCGCCGAAACGACCTATACCAATCGGAATGACCCCAAATTTTGCAGGAAAGTCATAAATGAAATAACGAAACCATTCCCGGTCTTGAAATTCCGTTCGGACCTGGATAACATAAAATCACGTTCCAAACCAAATTTCAAACATAAGGAAATTCTATTTCTATATTGGGCGCCAAAATGCACCCGGGTCATCGAAAACTCGCCCCGGACATACGCCCAAGTCCGGAATCACCATACGAAGCTACTGGAACTGTCAGAACTCGATTTCGAGGTCATTTGCTAAAAATGTTGACCGAAGTCAAACTTGGCCAAAAAGGCCAATCTTAAGGAGCCAAGTGTTCCTATAGCACTCTAAACACTTCCAAATCCCGAACTACCCATCCCCGCAAGTCACAAATCACAAGAAGCCGCTATGGGGAGTCTCAATTAGGGGAACGGGTTTCTAATACGCAAAACGACCGATCAGGTCGTTACAACAGGGGTCTAATTAAGGAAAGAATCTCAATCATACCATGTAAAGGAATCAGTAATAATCCACAATTATACGGGCAATCAAATAAGGCATGGATGAACAAATTAAGGTCATAAACAAGGAAACAATCAAGAATCATGCACACGAATCTCTAACAGAGAAAATCAATCAGCCAAACTTTCGAAAATAATATTGATTTCTGGAAAGAAATATCAACTTTCATAATAGACTAATGGTCTAAGTAAAACCTCACAGAAGCATTGAAATTAGTCGGAAACACGAATTCTAGCCCTAATAGAGATTAATTTGGGCAAAAACAGCAGAATAAAAGATTTGACAAAGAAAAAATGTTTAAGTCCAAGAAATATAGCAAGGTAACACAGAAGGTACCCAGAATCGAAGCAAAGGTTAGAAAAATCAGAGTATCGCACAAAATCAACTAGGTTTGAGTATTTTTTTTTGCACAAATCAGTCACAAAGACGAAAATAACTAATTAAATACTTTAGAATTCAAAAAAAACCTTTGAAAAACATATGGGATAAACAATAGATTTACGGATAAATCGGAATAATAAATTTAACCAAAAATTTTCAAAGAAAACATATAATAGTTGCTCGATTCATCTTAGATCTATACAGATCTGGGAAGGATCGAAGGTAATAGACTAGGGTTTTTCAGAAAAAATAACAGAAATGAGAAAGTAGGTCAAGAGACCATAGATTCATAACAAAAAAAAAGGAAGTTCTTACTCACAGTCGAGAAAATGGTCTGAGACAGGCTAATAAGCAAAGGTTTCAACCAGAATTGGTAGGTTTCCTTGAGACCATCTCAACGATCTAAAAGTCGAGGAGCCATGGTGCGTAGAAGGCCAAGACTGGCCGGAGGAGCCATATGAGTGTCATAAGGTGAAGGTTTATGCCGGTGACGGCGTTTTAGAACTAGGGTTTAGTCGAGAGAGTTGAGAGAAGAGGGAAGGTGACAACGGGTGAGAGGAGTGAAATGAGAGGGTTTGGGGAGGGGGAGGGGTTGTTTAGGTTTAATTAAGGTAAGGGAAATGTGGACCGTTGATCTGGATGATCAACGATCAGGATTGAGATGGGGTATTGGGTCGGGGCGTACAGACTTGGGGCTAAGGGGACTTGGGCTGATTTTTAAAAGGTTTGGGCTGGTTAGAGAGGGTTTAGGTTTGGGAATAAAAGGGCTATTTATCAAATATCCCAAATAATTTATAAAAAATATTTTATAGAATAGTTAACAGATTATAAAAATAATTTTCATGGATAAAAATGGTTTAAAAGTAATTACTCAACCTTTTAAAAATACAATGGGCCATTTTCTGGGAAAATAACGCAATAATGTATGCATGGGCTATAATTGCAAAATTATTGCAATTGTATCCTAAAAGTGTAAATCCGACTATTTGTGAAATAATTTAAACTTAATGTGACGATAAATAACAAAATTAAATCATGAAACGTTATAAATGCAATTGTGATGCAATTTTGAATTATTTATATAAATAAAATACTGGAAAAAATTAATTTAAAAAATGTAGAAATTATGAAAAAATATCAATTGATGCTAATGCATAGTTTTGAAGGCATATATATTCATTTAAAAATATTATAAATCAGCGTCTGAGTTATAAATCACCCCCAAGGGAGAACAACAACTCGAAAAAGCGGAATAGGAAAACTTCGACACACCATTCATATGATCATTGCGGGGGGGGGACGACGTTCCTCAGGGACCCAGGATTAAACGGACGAAAATATTCGCTGCAACGGTAGGACAAATTCGGGGCCATATGCCTGGGGATGTCCTTGCATTCAGCAGCGAGGCCTTGAGACCTCGCCTCACCCATATAACGATGCGATGGTAATTTCTTTTCTCTTGAATAACATTCAAATTAAACGTGTACTCGTGGATCCAGGTAGTTCGGCCAACGTAATCAGGTCAGAAGTAGTGGAGCAACTCGGGCTGCTCAACCCAGTCATACCCACCTCACTAATCCTCAACGGATTCAACATGGCAGGAGAGACGACGAAGGGGGAGATAATCCTCCCGGTTAACATGTCTGGTACGATCCGAAATACCAAGTTCCATGTCATCAAAGGTGACATGAGGTGCAACGCACTGCTTGGAAGGCCATGGATACATAACATGAGGCCAGTGCCGTCAACTTTCCACCAGATGATGAAATTTTTGACGGAAGACGGTATAAAAATGGTTCGCGGAGAACAACACATGGCCACGGAGATGTTCGCTATCCACAATAAGGCGCCAACACCTATGCCCCCCACCTCAGAGGAACCAGGGTGGAGTCCGACACCCGAGGGTGACGAGGAGGACTTTCTCGCTCCCCGCATCTTCATAGCGCCCGAGGATTCAGACGCAACTAAGTCAAGAATCTAAGAGTTGGAGCAGGTTGTTCTGGTCGAGCATTCGCCCAATCGAAAGGTATAGCTGGGAACAAGATTAACCCCCGAACTCAGGAAAAAACTCATTCAATTCCTTATTAATAACATCGACTTCTTTGCTTGGTCCCATTTAGACATGACACGTGTCCCACCCGAAATAACCACCCATCGGCTAAGCGTCGACCCCAGGTTCAACTCGGCGAAACAGAAGAGGAGGCCTCAATCTGAGGTAAACACGCATTCATCAAGGACGAGGTAAAAAAACTTTTCAAAATAGGTTCTATTAGGGAGGTGAAATACCCCAATTGGTTTGCCAATGTGGTGGTAGTCCCCAAGAAGGGGAATAAGTTAAGAATGTGCGTAGATTATAAAGACTTAAATAGGGCATGCCCCAAAGATTCATTCCCGCTGCCCAACATCGATCGCCTGATTGATGCCATGTCCGGCCACGAGATCCTCACCTTTCTCGACGCCTACTCGAGATATAATCAAATTCAAATGAATCCCAAGGGCAGGGAAAAGACTTCGTCCATCACGAAGTACGGTACGTATTGCTATAACGTAATGACCTTCAGGCTGAAAAATGCAGGAGCCACACACCAATGTCTAGTTAATAAGATGTTTGAATGCCAAATAGGCAATTCCATGGAAGTATATATTGACGATATGCTAGTTAAGTCCCTGTGCGTAGATGAACATTTGACCCATTTACAGGAAACATTTGATATTCTCAGAAGCTATAACATGAAGCTAAATCCCAAGAAATGTGCCTTCGGAGTAGGATCGGGTAATTGTTTAGGCTTCATGGTGTCAAATAGGGGGATCAAGATCAATCCCGAAAAATCAAAGCCATCGGGAAATCACGGTGGTTAATAACGTGAAGGTCGTCCAGCGGCTGACCGGGCGGATAACGGCCTTGGGCCAATTCATATCAAGATTTTCGGATAAGATTGATCATTTCTTCTCACTTCTCAAGAAGAAAAATAGCTTTGAATGGACTCCGGAGTGCCAACGCGCCTTGGAGGAATTGAAGCGATATCTGTCGAGCCCACCTTTACTTCATACCCCAAAGGAGGACGAAATGTTGTATCTATACCTGGCCGTGTCCGAAGTAGCGGTAAATGGTGTTCTAGTTTTGGAAGAACAAGGTACGAAATTCGCTGTTTACTATGTGAGTCGGACCTTGGGCGATGCCGAAACCAGGTATCCCTTTCTAGAAAAATTAGCCATTGAGCTAATTAGCGCGTCTCAAAAGTTAAAGCCTTATTTTCAATGCCATCGCATTTGTGTTTTAACGACTTAGCCACTTAGAAATATATTGCATAAACCCAAGTTGTCGGGCTGGTTGGCCAAGTGGGCCATCGAACTCGGGGGGTACGATATCGAGTATCAGCCTCGAACGACTATTAAATCCCAGATTTTGGCAGATTTCGTCGCCGACTTTATACCCGCCCTGGTGCCCAAAGTAGAAAAAGAACTACTATTGAAAACGGGCACATCTTTCGGGGGTATGGACCTTGTTTACGACGGTGCCTCAAACATGAAAGGGTCCGGGCTCGGCATAGTTCTAAAGCCGCCTATGGGCAGCACGATTAGAGAATCTATAAAAACTTCAAAATTGACTAACAACGAATCCGAGTACGAGGCTGTGATTGCAGGTATGGAATTGGCCAAAGGCCTGGGATCCGAATTAATCGAAGCCAAGTGCGATTCTCTACTGGTGGTTAACTAGGTGAATGAAAGCTTCGAGGTCCGAGAAGACAGAATGCAGAGGTACCTGGACAAGACTCTAGTCACTCTGCATCATTTTATGGAGTCGACCCTAACTCACATACCTCGAGAGCGGAATAGCGAGGCCGACACCCTCGCAAATTTGGGATCGTCCGTCGAAGAAGATGACATACTCCCCGGAGCTATTGTTCAGTTAACCAAATCAATGACCGAGGAAGGCCACACCGAGATCAACTCCACCAGCCTGACATGGGATTGGAGAAACAAATACATCAGTTATTTTAGAGAGGGGAAGTTGCTCGCAGATCCGAAAGAATCAAGGGCCTTGCGAACCAAGGCAGCTCAATTCTCACTCGACAAAAATAGCGCCCTATACAGGAGGACCTTCGATGGACCCTTGGCGGTATGTCTAGGACCAGGTGACACAGATTACGTGCTTCGAGAAATCCACGCAGGTACCTGCGGGAATCATTTTGGCGCCGATTCCTTAGTTTGAAAAGTGAACAGAGCAGGTTATTACTGGGAAAACATGGAAAAGGATGCCAAGGAATTCATCCAGAAATGCGATAAATGCCAAAGATTCGCCCCCATGATCCACCAGCCCCGCGAGCAATTGCATTCGGTCTTGTCGCCATGGCCGTACATGAAATGGGGGATGGACATCGTTGGACCCCTACCGATGGCACCAGGTAAAGCTAGATTTATTTTGTTTACGACTGACTATTTCTCAAAACGGGTAGAAGCGCAAGCCTTTGAGAAGGTAAGAGAGAAACAGGTCATTAACTTCATATAGGACAATATCTTGTGCCGATTTGGGATTCCCTCCGAGATAACATGCGGCAATGGAAAGCAGATCGGAGGCAAAGTAACAAAGCTCCTCAAGGATCACAAAATCAAGAGGATCATGTCGACGCTCTACCACCCATGTGCCAATGGTCAGGCTGAGTCCACAAACAAAACTATCATTCAAAACTTGAAGAAGAAGTTCGAAAGCGCAAAAGGTAGATGGAGGGAAATGCTTCCCAAGGTCCGATGGGCATATCGAACCACTCCAAAATACAGCACGTGAGAGACACCATTCTCTCTGGTGTATGGGTCCGAGGCTTTGATACCGGTCGAAGTGGGGGAACCGAGTGCCAGGTTTCGGCATGCTACGGAGAATTCAAACATCGAGGCCATGACTACAACTCTTGAACTACTAGATTATAAATGAGAAGCTTCACTAGTCCGGATGGCCGCCCAAAAACAGAGGATCGAGAGGTACTATAATAGGAGAACAAACCTCCGACATTTCAGAGTCGGGAACTTAGTCATAAGAAAAGTCACCCTAAAGAATGGGAACCCTAACGAGGAGAAGATAGGCCAAAGCTGGGAAGCGCCGTACCGTGTCCTCGAAGTAATCGACAAAGGATCCTACAAGCTCGGCCTCATGGAAGGCGAACAACTATCGAGCAATTGCAACATATCCATGATAAAATGCTACTACTGCTAAGGTAAGACTATGCCCCCATTTCCATTCATATGCCCCGTGCTAAAGTTCTACAGATATCCAATGAAAGACATCAGAACATCCGTCAGCTTCAAAAGGCCCCTGGGTTTTCAAACGCGTTGCACTCGTTTCCTTAAATCGTGTTTTATTCCTAAAAAAGGGTTTTACCGGCAAGGTTTTTAACGAGGCAACATCTATTCGCTCCCCGGGAAGAACTTAAACAAGTATTCAAGGCTTCTCTCCAATCAACCTCAAAATACTGGGGGGGCATCGCCCTGGGAGGTCGCCTCCACAAACAAATCAAAGTAAGCCGAAGAGGGTTTCAATAGGAAAATGATGTATCAGGCCAAACAGTCAAATGAACCGTGTCCTCATAGAAGGGTCGAACCCTCGACGGTGAAAACGTGTATGCTTGTACCAAACAATCAAAGGAGTATTTTTGCCATAAAAAAACTTTTGCAATTCAAAGAAACTGTTATTTTCACAAGGAAAGGCCCCAGGGCCAAAAAACCCTCGATGTCTTGGGGACTATCATCAACTTCCACCCCATCAAGTTGTCAAAACCGGAGGTCGTAAGATCCCAAGCGGGTAACCTCGGGTGTGTTCAAAACTGTAAGACCTCGAGTAAGGCATGTTCAGATTGTACAACCTTATAAAAGGCACAATCCCGATTTCAAAGCCAAGGCTATATATTCGAACTTGTAAGACCCCTAAAAAGGCATACCATCGAATATAGATGCCGAGGATACGATACTCAGGACTAAAGGCTCCGGCCAAACACAAACGACTCCGGTCGACAGGCTACAACCAAGCTAACACAACTCGGGGATGCCCGATCGTCGCGATAAAATCAAATCCTTCGAAATTACTTCGGAAAGAACCGGTTAAATCATACTACCCTTGGCTGAAATAAAAAAGCTTCGATCATTTTCATGTCAACTCCAAATAATGAAAAGGCTTCGAAATAGTTCAGCCATAGGGCAAAACATTATGAGGTGCTCACCTATCATCACATAACGACTCATAATCGAGGTTCTTATCGAACCGTCAAAGAGTCGGATGAACGCAAAAATATCAAAGGCCTTAACGAGGGAAAACATAGCCATACTAAAGGTTGTATCGACCTGACGCGTAAGATCCTTGACGCCAGCTTAAAATATGTAAGAGCCTTGACGCCAGCTTAAAGAGCCTCCAGGCTAATTCAAAATCTAAAGGGTCGATGAGCTCGAGCCGTAACCCGACTCGTGGACTGAGCCCACAATGGTTAACTAAAAGCGCCTAAGGGAAGACACATAGGAGCCCCCGGACTGACATCAAAAGGCTTACTGGACGATTAAAGGTCACATTGACCCCATGCTTAAAAGCCCAAATCCCAGATCAAAAAGCCTTAAGTCTAATAGGGTCGATGCATTCAAGTCGAAATAAGACTTGGAAACTAAGACCTAAAGGGATAACTAAGAGATCTTAAGGGCCAACGCATAAGAGCCATAGAACTAACGTAGAAGCATTCAAAGGCCGGCTTCAACACTTAAAGGTCAAAATATTCGGGGCTAAACCCCAAACGATCAATCTTTGATCATCAAGAAATTGTTCAACAAAAACAGAGACCTAAAAGTTTGTTCTGAAATCTGGATCTCAGACCGATGACAAACAAGAATTGTGATCTATCACAGAGGCGGAGCAAGGAATGGTGAAATATGAAAGGCTCCCTATATATATATGGCGGAAAGTCGGAGGAGTATATTTATGGAACTTGTGCCTAAATCTCTTGCGAAGGGGACAACAGATATAAACATAATATATCACCAGGATCGGCGGCTGCCCGAGTTCGAGAAAGTATCCCACTCAAGGAAAATGTATAAAGCCTTAGGGCCACCTTCATCCTCGAGTTCGGGCGAATGCTCGATTATTAAGCCAAATGGATATTCGAGTTCGAGCAGGATCTCACTCAAGGACTATATACTAAGCCTCATGGCTATCTTTATTTCGAGTTCGAGGAAACGCCCATTCGACCATTTACGCCCGAAGGCTACCCAAGTTCGAGTAAATACTTATTCGACGACTATTTTTAGAGCCCAAGGGATATTTATATTTCGAATTCGAGCAAACGGCCATTCGACTATTGAGTCCACTAGGCTGCCAGAGTTAGAGAAAATTTTCGCTCGAGGGCTATCAACGGGCTATCTTTATTCCAAGAGTCGAGTCCTAGTGCCCACCCAACTCGGGCTTAAGAGTCTCGGTAACCCAAGTTCACATCGAATCAATCCGAGCTCGGTCCAAGGGATAGTAGAAAACCTTAAGGAATAAATGTGCCAGCTATTCTATATTGTAATAAATGCTTATGTACTATGTTGGGATTTCCCCTCCTATATAAAGGGGACCCTTATCTTTTTTTGTACACATGATATTCAATACAAGGAACAAAAAAACATTCTCTGCTCTCTAACTCAAACATCCTCTATTGTCTCTTTATTGATTTATTACTTACATTTATTGTGTCTCATTAGTTTTTCTTCATTTATTGCTCATCATTGATTATAAATAGCCTACTTCGAGGCCCATAAAATTATTATAGATTCATCGATCGCCTCTAACTGACCCCTTGCCTCGACCTTGAGGACCTATCTAGGCCAGCTCCGTACCCCCGATTCGAGTTAGTCTGGTTTGCTTATTTTTGATTTCATATCGCTTTTACTCTATTTGTTTCAATAAAACTTATCATCTACTGCTTAACAAATAGCATTAAAATAGATTGCGTATTTTTAGAACCACATAGTCAAATTTAATTGTAATTACAATTTTCAAGGCAAACAGAGCTATAATTGATGGGCAGGCCCTTATTGGGCAACCTATGATTAGATGGTAAGTCATATACCGAGCCTACTATGGACGAGTTCCTATGAGCGAGCCCAGATGGCCGAGATACAAATCCTAGTCTGGCCAAGCGCCTATGAGCGAGCCTACTACGTCAGAGCTGTTATATATATACCGGGCCTTATAAGGCGGACATTTATTTTACTTACTATATTGAGATAGTTGAGTCAGTGTCAGCAGGTAAGTATACCTCCAGATTATCTTTGACTCCCAGTTACCTTCAGTTATTATATTATTTGTTCAGTTGCAACTTTAAGTTATTTTATTGCCTTGCATACTCGATACATTATTTCGCACTAACGTCCCTGTTTCTCGGAATGTTGCATTTCATGTGTGCAGGTTCAGACAGACAGACGTGTAGACCTCCTTAGTAAGTGTTGCCCGAGTTCAGCTTTATCGATAAGCTCCACGTCCTTCAGAGTTGCCGGGTCTAGAATGTTTGTGTACACCTTGCGTAAATATGTATATAGGCTATGGGTAGGTCGGGGCCCTGTTCTGATCACAGTACATCCATAAGTAAAGGCTTGTAGACATATCATGTTAGTTAGTGCGGTATGTTGGGCTTGTAGGCCCTATATGTATATTTTGTTGGCTTGTCAGTAGTAGTAGTTATTGTCGCACCCCCTTTTTTCCTCTTTGCAGCGGAAGTCGGGGTTTCGACATTCATTGGGACAACTCGTTTCCTTTTGGGAAAGGGGTATGGATGTTGAAGAGTCACCACCTGTAATGACCCGACCGGTTATTTTGCGTATTAGGACCCCGTTTCCCTAAATGAGACTTCCCATAGCGGCTCCTTTTGATTTATGACTTGCGGGGACCGGTGGTTCAGGATTTGGAAGTGTTTAGAGTGCCATAGGAACACTTGGTTCCTTAAGAGTAGCTTTTTTGGCCATGTTTGACTTCGGTCAACATTTTGAGCAAATGACCTCGGAATCGAGTTCTGACAGTTCCAGTAACTTCGTATGGTGATTTTGTACTTGGGCGTATGTTCGGGACGGGTTTTCGATGAACGGGAGCATTTCGGCGCCCGATATAGAAATAAGAATTTCCTTCAGTTTGAAATTTGGTTTGGAACATGATTTTATGTTAACGAGGTCCAAATATAATTCGGAGACCGAGAATAGTTCCATTATGTCATTTATGACTTGCCTGTGAAATTTGGTGTCATTCCGAGTGGTATAGGTTTGTTCGGCGCATTGAAAGCGAATTTTAGAACTTTAAGTTCAAAGTTTTATTCAATTTGGTTTTGGGGTCTAATTCTTAGTTTCGTTGTTGTTTTTCGAATTCCAAAAATTCGAGCGAGTTCGTATCATGAACACAGACTTGCCAGTGCCTTTGGACGGGGTCCTGAGGGGCTCGGGTGAGTTTCGTACCCCTCGGAGCTAATTACAAAACACCAGATTTTTTATGTCTGGTTTCCTTCTGTGCGATCGCATGTGCGCTAATGCGATCGCATAAGAGGAATGGGCAGGGGGTGAGAAAATGACATGTGCAATCGCACAGGTCTGTCCGCGTCTGCACTAGGTTGGGTTGTGGCCTAGCCCTGCTGATTTTTCTCTCTCTGCGATCACATCCCCCTCCCCCGCGATCGCATAGGCCCAGCCATCTAGCCTTCCGCGATCGCCAGCCCCCATCTGCGGTCGCACAGTAGGCCCTTAGGGACCCAGGCCAGTTACTCTCTGCGATTGCGCTGACCCAGTTGCGATCGCACATAAGGGGAAGCTGGGAAGTGTTGTTCTTAAATGGGACTTAGTCCTATTTTTTACCATTCTTCATCACTTGTGGCGATTTTGGGAGCTTTTAAAGAGGGGATTTCACCTAGCAACTGAGAGGTAAGTGGTTTCTACTATAATTTAAGTTGAATACTTGAACTTTTAGGTGGATTAACACATTAATTAGAGGAAAATCATGGGTTGGATTAAAAACCTAGATTTATGAAAATTTGGAGAATTACCAAACAATTTGCCACGAAATTAAGTAAAAATCACATATTAACGGTCCTTAGTACATGGGTGAGTATTTCCTTCGAGAATTTTCAGAATCCGAACGTGCAAGCCCGGGGGCAGATTTTAGGATTTCTTAAAGAATAGTGAATTGGCTAAATTCATAAAAGAATTTCATGTTTTAAATATAATTGGCTGAATACATACGGAGACACTTAAAGTTGGCACGATTATTCATTTAGACACCTAAACTCAAGGGTATTTCTATTGAGCACTTATACTACCCGAAACTTATTCCAATTAAGCACTTTTTTGACAATCAGCCAAACTTACAAAGTTTGTGCAATGCACTCGCTGCTGACGTGGCGAATGACGAATAAAAAAAAAGAAATATGTTATTTTGAGTTGAAAAAAAGGAAAAACTATGGTGTTCTTCACTGTTTTCATGTGTGTTCTTGTTCCAAGCACGATTTTGATCCAAAATTTTAAGAGAAACTCCTCCAAATTTGTTATAACTTCAGCTAAAGATTCCTCATGACGACCCGAAGAAAACTTCAATACTAATTTCTCAAACTTTCATCAAATCAAGTAACCCATTTTAAACCTTCAAGCTTTTTAAATACCCCATTAATGGTGTTTCTATTTGAAATGAAGAAACTCAGACTCATTTAAGTTTTAATCAATAAGGGGGGCTACTCTTGTAGAAGGGAGACGGTTGGGGATGGGTGAGGTGGAGAAGAAGGGTTCGACCATGAGGGTTAGAGAGGAGGGTGGCGGAGGGTTTTGTGGTGAGGAGGGGAGAGTTTGGCGGCGGCTGGTGGTGGAGAGAAAGAAGAAGAAGAAGGAAATAAAAAAGAAAAAAAATTAAAAAAATCTATTTTTTCAGGGTCTTCACGCGCCTATATTGGGTGAAACTCACTTTATGTGCCAACTCAGCAAAAAGTGCTTAATTGAAATAAGTTTCGGGTAGTATAAGTGCTCAATAAAAATACCCTTGAGTTTAGGTGTCTAAATGAATAATCGTGCCAACTTTAAGTGTCTCCGTATGTATTCAGCCAATATAATTTGATATATTTACGTATGAATTGGTTAGTTTCGAGTCCTCAAGAGGCAAGTTTGGAGTTTCGGGTGCGTTATTGGTCCGGGGAGTAGATTCGACACGAGGTGAGTCTCCTTTCTAACCTCGTAAGAAGGAATTTTCCCCATAGGTGATTTGTATACTATGTGTAATTGTTTTGGGGGGGGGGGGGGGGCCNGGGGGCTACGTACGTACAAAGTGACGAGAGTCCGTACGTAGCGGCTATTATTGTTACATCCGGGTAGTTAGGCCCACATCATGCTTTATATTCTTCTTTGTAATGAATTATATGTTATGAATTCCTGATGTATATAGTATGATTCCTTGAGATTTATGAAATTTCATAAATTGGAATAAAATGATTATTGAAAGGAAATGCTAGAATTATTGTGTGTGCATGTGACCGCTTCGTAATTTACATTCTGCTCCCCCACTATCATGGGAGCGGGCCGTACGCCACGGCGGATTGAAAGGTGCACTTATGGTTCGGGCCGTTCGACCCTCGGCAGTGCACAAATGAGATTATACTATAGTAAGAATGCACTTATAGGACGGGCCGTTCGATCCTTGGCGATGCATAGATTTTATTCTTATGACTCCGACCGGTTGTCTTAATCCTGTGTGCGCGTGACTATTTGGTACTTTTTCGTGGATATTGACTTGGCAGATATTTAGGGGAAAAGAAAGCGGAAATTGTTATTTACCTTCAGTATTTACTTGGATTCCTGTGCTTTATACATATTTGTTGTTCACTGTCTTACATGCCTACCTTTTTTCATTATACCCTGTTATATTATACTGTTGGACCTTATTGAGTGTCAAGTCGACCTCTCATCACTACTTCATCGAGATTAGACGGGATACTCACTGGGAACATATTTATTTATGTACTCATGCTACGCTTCTGTACTTAATTGTACAGGTTCTGAGGTTGGTGCATCTGGTTATCATATCGGAGATAGATTCTGATATAGTGGATCTAACTTCACGGTGAGTTGCTTCTCCTGACGACCCTCAGCACCACCATGGAGTCCCTTTGCTTATTTTCCCATCTATTTAATTCAGAAAAAGGAAATTGTATATTTTTATCTTTTGTATATCCAGTTAGTATGCCCGTAGTACTCGTGACACTAGTTCCCGACACACACGTAGTAGTTATCACAGATTATAGCCTGTATATATTTATTGCTCACGCCTCCTTATAGCTGCTTTTGGATTAAAACTGGTTAATTGTCTATCGATATTGTGTTCCGAACCTTATAATTTGGTATATGATGAAATATTTAATCAAATAAGAATGACCCCTGTGTTAGATAACTGTTGACTTGCCTGACTGTTGGGCGCCATCACGACCTGCGTTAGGATTTTGGGTCGTGAGAACATGGTGTCAGAGCTCTAGGTTCACGTAAGTCTCACGAGTCAAGGGCAAACCTAGTAGAGTCTTGCAGATCGGTACGGAGACGTTTGTACTTATCTTCAGGAAGCTATAAGGTGTTAGGAAACCTCTCTTTAATCATATTCTATCATGCAATCGATGATGTACTAAAGCTCATTCTTCTATTCTCTCACAGATGGTGAGGACGCGTGCTTCTGATGTTCCTGACCTGGGAGATGCCGCTACCCCCGCCGTCAGAGGCTGTGGCAGAGGCTGGGGGAGGGCACCGGGCCGAGGTAGGGGATGAGGGCGTCCCAGAGCTATCCCAGTTGTACCACCACCAGGGGATCCTACCATAGAGGAGCAGGATGAGGTTTTCCCAGCAGATCATGCTCCAGTGGACTTCATGACGGCTCCCGGCTTCTAGGGGGTCATGAGCCGTATAATGAGGTTTATGGACACCATATCCCATGTTGGTTTATTTCCAGTAGACCCTCCCACTTCTCAAGCAGGAGGGGGGGCCCAGACCCCTACCGCCCAAGCCGCAGGACAGGCAACAACAGTTCATCATACCCCGGGTACACTGCCCGTGGGTGGTATCCAGCCTGTAGTAGCAGCATAGGAGCCCAGGTCAGCTGCGGACGGCGATCCGCAGAAGTTATTGGAAAGATGGACTCGATTGCGCCCTCCAATCTTCAAGGGAGAGCGAGGCGATGATGCTCAGGACTTCATTGACAGGTGCAGGGACAAACTACACAACATGAGCATCCTAGCATCCCATGTAGTGAATTTCACCACATTTCAGTTGGAGGGCAGAGCTCACCGGTGGTGGCAGTCCTATATTCTCAGCAGTCCAGCAGATTCTCCTCCTGTCACTTGGGAGCAGTTTACGCAGATATTTCTTGATAGATATATACCACCCTCGGAGTGGGAAGAGCTGCGACGTCTGTTTGAGCAGCTAGAGCAGGGGCAGATGTCAGTGACAGATTATGAGGCCAGATTTTCAGAGCTGTCACACCATGCACTTATGATACTACCCACTGATGCTGAGAGGGTGCGGAGATTCGTGGTTGGGTTGCACCCAAGTATTAGAGCGACCATGGACCGAGAGGTGGAGATGGGTACTCACAGCTCGTGGTAGAGATTCCTCGCAAGATCGAGGGTTATCACTCGAGGAGCAGGGAGCAGGGTCAGCAGGACAAGAGGGATAGGTTCTCTGAAGATTTCAGAGGTACCCCAGCTAGGGGAAGGGGATAGTTTAGCAGTGGTCAGCCCAGCATGCCTTCATATTCAGCACCTCCACCACCTCCCCGAGGTGTCCCAGCGAGGGCTCATTTCAGCGCTATGCCAGAGCATTCCTACCGTCCTCCAGCCATTCAGAGTTTACCCAGTGGTTATTCCAGTCAGCAGAGATCCTCCATCCCCTACTTCAGTGTTATGCCAAAGGGTGCACATCGCTCTCCGGCCATTCAGGGTTCTTCTTCGGGGCAGCAGGCTATGGTACCTAGAGGTTGCTATGAGTGTTGGGATCTAGGTCATATGCAGAGACATTGTCCCAGGATTCGGGGCAAGGAAGTGCAACAGGGTTATCAACCTATGGGTCCAGCACCAGTAGTCCGGCCATCTAGAGTTGGAGGACAGGTCGGCAAGGGTCGTCCTAGAGGTAGAGGCCGGTCAGGGGGATATCTATCAGCTCCTATTCGCTCTGGTGGGGCTCAGTCTTCCGGTGCTCCAGCCAGATTCTATGCTATACCGGACAGAGCAGATGCAGTGGCCTCAGACGCCGTGATCACAGGTATTATCTCAGTATGTGGTAGAGAGGCTTCAATATTATTTGATCCAGGATCCACCTATTCATATATTTCAGCATTAGTTGCTCATTTTTTTTATGTTCCTCGTGAATCCTTGGGTTATCCTATATATGTGTCCACTCTTGTGGGCAATTGTGTGGTGGTAGACCGGGTCTACCGGTCTTGTGTGGTTACATTCTGTGGGTTTGAGACCAGAGCGGACCTTCTATTGCTCGACATGGTTGATTTTGAGGTTATTCTAGGCATGGATTGGCTATCTCCTTATCATGCCGTGCTAGATTTCCATGCCAAGACAGTTACTTTATCCATGCCTGAGTCGCCTAGGCTGGAGTGGAGAGGTTCCCTAGTTAGTGCAGCTAGCCGGGTTATTTCATTCCTGAAGGCTCGACATATGGTCGAGAAGGGTTGTCTGGCCTATCTTGCTTATGTGCGGGACACCACCGCCGAGTCTCCGACGATTGATTTAGTGCCAGTTGTTCGAGAGTTTGCCGATGTTTTTCCTTCAGATTTTTCGGGCATGCATCTGGATCATGATATTGACTTCTGTATTGATGTAGCTCCAGACACTCAGCCTATTTCCATTCCCTGTACCGTATGGCTCTGAAGGAGCTGAAGGAGTTGAAGCAGCAGCTTGAGGAGTTGTTGGCTAAGGGGTTTATCAGACCGAGTGTATCGCTGTGGGGTGCTCCAGTCCTGTTTGTGCAGAAGAAGGATAGGTCTATGTGGATGTGTATTGATTACCACCAGTTGAACAAGGTCACCATTAAGAACAAGTATCCTATGTCGCGCATTGATGATTTGTTTGACCAGTTACAGGGTGCTAAGGTGTTTTCTAAGATCGATTTGAGATCGGGATATCATCAGTTGAAGATTCGGGCTTTAGATGTTCCGAAGACTGCTTTCCGTACGAGATATGGCCATTATGCGTTTCTGGTGATGTATTTTGGCTTGACTAAAGCCTTGACAACATTCATGGACTTGATGAATAGAGTGTTCAAGCCGTATATTGATTGCTTTGTCATTGTCTTCATTGATGACATCTTGATTTACTCACGTACCTGGGTGAGCATGAGCAGCATTTGAGAGTTGTGCTCCACAACTTGCGGGAACAGAAGTTGTATGCTAAGTTCTCCATGTGTGAGTTCTTGTTAGATTCCGTGGCATTCTTGGGGCATGTGGTATCCGGAGAGGGTATCAAGGTTGATCCTCAGAAGATTGAGGCAGTTCAGAGTTGGCCGTGTCCTACCTCAGCTACAGAGATTAGGAGCTATTTCATCCTAGCAGGCTATTATCGCCGATTTGTGGAGGGGTTTTCCTCGATTACAGCTCCTTTTACTAGATTGACCCAAAAGAATGACCCGTTTTGATGGTCCGACGAGTGTGAGGCGAGCTTTCAGAAGCTCAAGATAGCATTGACCTTAGCACCAGTTTTGACATTGCCTTCCGGTTCTGGGATGTATACTGTGTATTGCGACGCTTCACGCGTTGGTTTGGGATGTGTGTTGATGCAGGAAGGGAGAGTTATTGCTTATGCTTCACGCCAGCTGAAGTTTCATGAGAAGAATTACCCTGTGCACGATTTAAAGTTGGCGGCGATTGTTCATGCTCTTATGATTTGGAGGAACTATTTGTATGGGGTGTCTTGTGAGGTTTATACGGATCACTGCAGCTTACAACACTTGTTCAAACAGAGGGATCTTAATTTGAGGCAGCGTAGATAGCTTGAGTTGTTAAAGGATTATGACATCACCATTCTTTACCACCTGGGCAAGGCGAATGTAGTAGTAGATGCTTTGAGCAGTAAAGCGGAGAGTATGGGTAGTTTGGCTTATATTGTAGCTGAGGAGAGACCTCTAGCCTCATACATTCAGTCTTTGGCTAATCGCCTGGTGATATTAGACCTTTTAGAGCCTTGTCGAGTTCTTGCACATGTGGTTGCTCAGTCTTTGTTATTGGGGGAGATTAAGGCTCGGCAGTATGATGATCCGTGTTTGGCAGAGGTGCGGGAGACAGTGATTCAGGGCAGAGCCAAGGAAGTTACAATTGGCGAGGATGGTGTTCTGAGACTTCAGGGCCGCTTATGTGTTCCTAATGTTGATGGCCTGAGGGAGAGGATTCTAGAGGAGGCACACAGTTCTCGGTATTCTGTTCATCCTGGGGCTACGAAGATGTATCATGATTTGAAGCAGCATTTCTGGTGGAGGCGGTTGAAGAAGGATATAGTGGAGTATGTGGCTAGGTGTCTTAATTGCCAGCAGGTGAAGTATGAGCACAAGAGGCCAGGAGGCCTACTTCAGCAGATGCCCATTCCTGAGTGGAAGTGGGAGCGCATCACTATGGACTTCGTGGTTGGGTTGCCTCGGACTTTGCGGAAGGTTGACGCGGTTTGGGTCATTTTGGACAGATTGACCAAATCGGCGCATTTCATTCCTGTAGCTACTACATATTCTTCTAAGAGGCTAGCCCAGATTTACATAAGGACATAGTCCGGTTGCACGGTGTGCCGGTGTCCATTATATCAGATCGAGGTCCTCAGTTCACCTCGCACTTCTGGAGAGCATTGCACAGAGAGATGGGCACTCAGATATATCTCAGCACAGCATTTCATCCACAGACCGATGGTCAGTCGGAGCGTACAGTTCAGATATTGGGGGACATGCTCAAGGCATGTGTGATTGACTTTGGAGGTCAGTGGGACCAGTTCTTTCCTTTGGCCGAGTTTGCTTACAATAATAGCTATCAATCCATCATTGAGATGGCTCCATTTGAGGCTTTATATGGTCGGCGATGTCGTTCTCTTATCGGGTGGTTTGAGCCTAGCAAGGTTAAGTTATATGTCACGGACCTGATGAGAGATTCCTTGGAGAAGGTGAAGTTGATTCAGGAGAGACTCCGCACAACAGAGTCCAGAGAGAAGAGTTACGCGGATCATAAGGCACGTGATGTATCATTTATGGAGGGAGACAAGTTTCTACTGAAGGTTTCGCCGATAAAAGGGCATTATGAGGTGCGGGAAGAAGAGCAAGTTGAGCCCGAGGTTTATAGGTCCTTTCGAGGTATTGAGGCGAGTCAAAGAGGTTGTTTATGAGCTTGTCTTACCTCCCAGCTTATCAGGAGTTCATCCGGTCTTTCATGTATCCATGCTCTGTAGATATCACGCCGACTTCTCTCACGTGGTTGATTTCAGCACTATTAAGTTGGATGAGAAGTTGGGCTACGAGGAGGAGCCAGTTGCTATTATTGATAGACAGGACCGCCAATTGAGGTCCAAGAGATTTTCGGCCGTGAAGGTCCAGTTGAGGGGCCAACCAGTAGAGTAGGCGACTTGAGAGTCCGATGAGGACATGCGGAGAAGATATCCACACTTATTCAGCACTTCAGGTACGATTCTAGACCCGTTCGAAGACGAACGTTTGTTTAAGAGGGGGAGAGTGTAACGACCCGACCGATCGTTTTGCATATTAGGACCCTGTTTCCCTAAATGAGACTTCCCATAGCGGCTCCTTATGATTTATGACTTGCGGGGACGGGTGGTTTAGGATTTGGAAGTGTTTAGAGTGCCGTAGGAACACTTGGTTCCTTAAGAGTGGCCTTTTTGGCCAAGTTTGACTTCGATCAACATTTTGAGCAAACGACCTCGGAATCGAGTTCCGATAGTTCCAGTAGCTTCGTATGGTGATTTCGGACTTGGGCGTATGTTCGGGATGGGTTTTTGATGACCCGGGAGCATTTCGGCACCCAATATAGAAATAAGAATTTCCTTAAGTTTGAAATTTGGTTTGAAACGTGATTTTATGTTAACGAGGTCCGAAAGGAATTCCGAGATCGGAAATAGTGTCATATGTCATTTATGAGTTGCCTGCAAATTTTGGTGTCATTCCGAGTGGTATAGGTCGGTTCGGCGCATTGAAAGCGAATTTTAGAACATTAAGTTCAAAGTTTGATTCAATTTGGTTTTGGGGTCGAATTCTTAGTTTCGTTGTTGTTTTTCACATTCCGGAAATTTGAGCGAGTCCGTATTATGAATACAGACTTGCCAGTGCGTTTGGACGGGGTCCAGAGGGGCTCGGGTGAGTTTCGGACCCCTCCGAGCTAATTCCAAAACACCAGATTTTTGATGTCTGGTTTCCTTTTGTGCGATAGCAGGTGCGCTAATGCGATCGCATAGGAGGAATGGGCAGGGATGAGAAAATGACATGTGCTATCGCACAGGTCTGTCCGCGTCCGCACTGGGTTGGGCTGTGGCGTGGCCCAGCTGATTTTTCTCTCTCTACGATCGCATCCCCCTTCCCCGCGATCGCATAGGCCTAGCCAGCTAGCCTTCTGCGATCGCAGGCCCCCATCCGCGGTCGCACAGTAGGCCCTTAGGGGCCCATGCCAGTTACTCTCTGGGATTGCACTGACATAGCATCAATCGCACATAAGGAATTTCATGTTTTGAATTTAATTTGATATATTTACGTATCGATTGGCTAGTTTCGAGTCCTCGAGAGGCAAGTTTGGAGTTTCGGGTGTGTTCTTGGTCTGGGGAGTAGATTCGACACGAGGTGAATCTCCTTTCTAACCTCGTAAGAAGGAATTTTCCCCATAGGTGACGAGAGTCCGTACGTAGCGGCTATTATTGTTAGATACGGGTAGTTAGGCCCACATCATGATTTATATTCTTCTTTGTAATGAATTATATGTTATGATATACTGATGTATATAGTATGATTCCTTGAGGTTTATGAAATTTGATAAATTGGAAGAAAATTATTATGGAAAGGAAATGTTAGTATTATTGTGGGTGCATGTGACCGCTTCGCAATTTACATTCCGCGAGCGGAGTGTGATTTCCCCCACTCTCATGGGAGCGGGCCGTACGCCACGACGGATTGAAAGGTGCACTTTTGGTTCGGACCGTTCGACACTCGGCAGTGCACAGATGAGGTTATACTATGGTAAGAATGCACTTATGGGACGGGCCGTTCGATCCGCGACAGTGCATAGATATTATTCTTATGACTCCGGCCGGTTGTCTTAATCCTGTGTGCGCATGACTATTTGGTACTGTTTCGTGGATATTGACTTGGCTGATATTTGGGGGAAAAGAAAGCGAAAATTGTTATTTACTTTTAGTATTTACTTGGATTCCTGTGCTTTATACGTATTTGTTGTTCACTGTCTTACGTGCCTACTGTTTTTCATTATACCCTGTTATATTATACTGTTGGACCTTAGTGAGTGTCAAGTCGACCTCTCGTCACTACTTCTTCGAGATTAGACGGGATACTCACTAGGTACATATTTATTTATGTACTCATGCTACGCTTCTGTACTTAATTGTACAGGTTCTGAGGCTGGTGCATCTGGTTATCATACCGGAGATAGATTCTGATATAGTGGATCTGACTTCACGATGAGGTGCTTCTCCTGACGACCCTCTGTAGCACCATGGAGTTCCTTTGCTTATTTTCCCGTCTATTTATTTCAGACAGTGGAAATTGTATATTTTTATCTTTTGTATATCCAGTTATTATGCCCGTGGTACTCGTGACACTAGTTACTGGCACACACTTAGTAGTTATCACGGATTATATCATGTATATATTTATGGCTCACGCATCCTTACGACTGCTTTTGGATTAAAATTGGTTAATTATCTTTCGATATTATGTTCTTAACCTTATAATTTGGTATATGATGAAATATTTAATCAAATAAGAAAGAACCCTTGGTTAGATAAGTGTTGGCTTGCATGACCCCGCTGTTGGGCGCCATCACGACCTGCGTTAGGATTTTGGGTCGTGACACCACCTAACGGATTTAAGGTGCGTTAGGGCACTGTCGCGCCCCCTTTTTTCCTCTTTGAAGCGGAAGTCAGGGTTTCGACATTCACAGGGACAAATCATTTACTTTTGGGAAAGGGGTACAGAAGTTGAAGAGTCGCCACCTAACAGAATTAAGGTGCGTTAGGGCACCTATTGCAAATAACTCATAAAACCCGATTTGTGTTACTAGAGATTGGGTAAGGGCTTGAAATTACCTTGAGATGAAGGTGTTAGGCACCCCTCGAGGTCCACAACGATGGGTTCCGGCGAAGCTTATTTTGTGAATGAGGCATTTAACAAATAAAGCAGTCTAAGCACACATATGTATAAAAATAAGGGAAGTCCTAAGTTTATTAGCCTATAGGATCACATCTGTATAACCGGTAAACCTTCCCCAACTAGAGAGGTTACACGTGGCATTAGCGCACAAGTCATCATATCTTTTTACTACCCAATTACCCTCCCCTTAGCGGTTATATAAGCGGGTTTAATTAAACGTACTTTATGCGTGCATTACTCGTCCCTTCCTTATGGACCTGGAGGTGTTTAGGACCTCTAATTTAGGTAGTTCTAGACTCTCCTAAGGTGTTTAAAGGAAAACATCTAAGCGACAACAAATAACATATAGGAATGTCAAGTAAAAGAACAATTAAAAGGCTCATGTTTACCTCAGAAATAAACAAATAATTAGCATGTCTCAAACATCAAGATTTTCAGATGTTTCAGAAAGGCCCTAGAATAGGATATCTAGATGAGTGAACAAAATATATGCAACATTGTGTTAAGGCGAAGTGATAGAAACCTAATCAGTTTGCATATTGATTTTAACATCTGTTGAATCTAGGCAGTTCACAAATAATCAAAGCATTGTTTCACAGTTTTTATAAGGTTTTTAATTACCTACAGGCTTGCCCAGGCGTGGATCGGAGATACCCTATAAACATGCCTTCTAAAATGTAATCAGGATTCCTAAAATCAATTTAAAACAAACAGTTTGAACTTATTAAGTCCTATAAGCATGCTGTTCTAGGTGTTGAACATTATAAAACTGATTTCATGCGCATTATCTATATAACATGATATCTAGGTGTTGAGATTTTCTTTTAAACACTCTTATAGACATGGTAGTTACTGATTTATACGACGTAGGTGTGGTTTTAAAGCGCATGCAATAACAGTCCTAAAGTAGGGTTTCTGGTGAGCATAAAGAATGGACATTTTTGTTAGGCAGAATTATAGCAGTAACTTAATAACATAATTTCTAGGTAGTCTTGATTATGCAGAAGCAGAATGACATAATGTACATATAACATGTTTTCTAGTATACCAAACAATCCTAAAGGCATGGTTTCTAACGCAAGGTTTTACACCTCGTACTTTAATATTAGGATAAGTCGTAGTAATCTATATGAGGTTGAAGGGATTAAGACCCCGCGTGGTATTTTCTTTTAAGTAAAGTATTTTAGTAACAAATTTATAAGTATAAATCTGGATAGCTACCATTATTACTATTTTCGGATATGGTAAATTATACTCATAATATAAAAAAGTTTATGAGATTTTATTTATTGTAAATATAGGAATTATTTTCTCATAAGAAAAGAAGATTATATGTTTACCATTTTAAGAATTAGGCGTATGAGAATTTTTACTCTTTATATGAGATTAGGAAAATTATAAGTTGAGAAAATATATGTATTTTCACAATGGATATTTTATAATATTAACAGTTAACAATTAAAAATAAATGAAATACAATTGGAATGGAACGACGTGCATTTAATTAGTATTAGAATGATAAACAAAAATGTTAACATATTTAAAATAAGGATTGTAATATTTAATGTGAATTGAAACAATAGTAGCACATGGTGATATAAAATGTTAAAATAGACATGAAAGCATCTTTGTATGATAAACATGATATACATTTAATCCTATATACAAAAATGGTTATCATCTCGATAGTTATAGTATTAATAGTTATATTGATTAATAGTGATATTGTTTGATGTAATTGTATGTTTACAACAATTATGTTACTGTATTTGAATGCATATGCATAGTTTAATAATTAATTTGATTACTATTTTTATATAGATATTTTAATAAAATAATAGTATATGTATTTATTTTGTATGGTATCATATGACCATGATAGAACAGTATATTATACTATGATATATAAAGTGTATTAAAAATAAGTAGAATTTTTAAGTAATTTGAAACGATTTTTAATTATGCGGGTAATCGATTAATTATCGAGTAACAAGACATTACCTAATTACTTAATAAGTGGATAAAGATTAAATATCCCACCCCATCCCCACGTTGAAGCTATCCATTTTATAAAGGAATGACTAATAGTCATTCCTTGCTAATATGTCAAAACATTATAATGTCTTTCATTTCCAAGAAACGCCTAATCGAAAGTCTTTCAACAAAACATATTCATTCCCTACAGAAGGAGGAAGCGGTATGTACTTCAGAAGTCTTTCAACTAAAACCAACAATTTATTTCTAAGGCATTACATGATTAGGAAAACGTTATGTACTCTAAATAAATAATCTCTTTCAAGCTTCATTCTCAAAGACATTAAGAATAGATCTGTAACGATCCGACAGGTCGTTTTGAGCTCTAGCGCGTTATTCAACGGTTTCAAGTCGTGAACAGCTTCGTTTCAGGTGTTATGACTTGTAGGCGTGGTCGGAGCTGAATTTCCGGAAGTTCATAGTCATATTGGAAAGAAAATTCTCATTTCGGAAGCCTTAAGTTGGAAGAATTGACTGACATTGTCACGACCCAAATTCCCCCAACCTTATGGATCGTGATGGCGCCTAACATCACACTTGCTAGGCAAGCCAATATTAGAGTTCAATTAACTATTTTCTTTGAATTTATATTTAAACATGATAAGCAATTATGAAGTAAAATTTAAGCTACTGACTTTCAATGAATAATTCCAAATGTAGACGAATAAGAAAATAAATAAAACGACCCACGAACTAATTATATTAATAACTTAAAAATACACCACGGTCTGGTGTCACAATTCACGATTTACTAAAGAATACTACAAATAATGGGCTAAACGAATAATGTGTAACTGTCTGAATCAAATAAAATAGTAGTCTAAATAGTATAGAGAAGACTTTCAAGATCCGCGAACGCCGACAGATATACCTCGTGTCTCCGAAAGACTGAATAGCTGCTCTACAACACTCTACTACTGGCCGGTACCTGGATCTGTGCAAAAGAGCACAGAGTGTAGTATTAGTAAAACCGACCCCATGTACTGAGTAAGTGCCGAGCCGAACCTCGACGAAGTAGTGACGAGGCTACGGCGGGGCATTAACGACATATAACATGTGACAATAATATATGCAATAATGCAATAAAATAATTCTACACGAACAAGAAAAATATAACCGAGATAATAATTATAAAGCAAGAAGGAAATTCAAATAAATAATTAAGTATTACAACAACAATAAAATAACTCAGCCGCCTTTTCCAAGCCTCAGCTATAACAAACTGTCAAATAATTTCCAAGTTTCCAAACTTTAACTTTAAATAAAAGTAGTTCCAAAATACAAAAAATAGTAATATAAAATGGTAGTTTTCAAATCTTTGTTTTTCTTTGAAAATCATTAAAAACATAATTGTCCTCCCCTATTGCTCCTTGTTGTGGCGTGCAACCCGATGCCACTAGACATATCATATCAATTTATTCACCCGTATCACGATCAATTTATTCACCAAACATCAATTGAAACCAAACATCCACGTAAACCTCAACAATCATAAGACAGTTAAACTACATTCTTCATCACTCCCTCAATATTATCAAAAATGGAACCAGCAGGAACGTATATATATATATATATATAATTCGTAAAAACAATGCCAAACCGCTCAACCGTTTTGTACCACAAGGAATCCAGCTAAAACAACCAATACTCTTTCCAAAATAACCACAACAATATCTAACAATAAAATAACAAGACCAAGTAGTCATAGAAACAATAATGGACATAGAAAAATTAAGACAAGAATCAATTAAGTTGGGAACGGGAAAGGGATCATGCTTAACAGGCATATTGGGTGGTGCATAGATACTCGTCACCTCACCTATACACCACACCCATGCATTTCACATAGCAAACAAGTGGGGCTTCCTATTCCCTCAAGTCAAAGTTAGACCAAACACTTACCTCAGTTTCGCATGCCACTCACAACTCAATTACAACTTTTCCTTTAGAATCTTGCTATAACTTGCTCGAATCTAATCATTATTAACGCAATATCATTAATTAAGAATAAAGGAACTAACTTTATTGAAAACTATAATTTTTTCTAAGTTTTCTAAAAAAGTGAAAACCCGACCCCGGGCCCGCTTGGTCTAAACTCGTGGTTCGGACCAAATTACGTTTACCCATTCACCCACGAACCCAAATATATAATTATTCTCGAAATCCAACCTCAATTCGAGGTAAAGATTCGATATTTACAAAATTTCCTAATTCTACCCAAACCCTCAATTTTTACGATGAAAATTCTTAGTTTTTGATTTAAAAAGATGAAAAACAATGGGAAATTGAAAGAGTAAAGTTTAGAATTAATTAACTATGACTTGGGGATGATATTTGGTGAATAAAGTCGTTCCTAGGGCTGTAAGGTTTGAAAATTTGAAGAAGAAGGTCTGCCCGTTTTTAATATATTTTTCTGCCAGCTATTCTGCCTCGTTTTCGTGCCAACGATCCCGAATTTCGATTTTAATGTGTCCAATGGATTCCTTGTACAATTCTAGTCAAGTTAGGCTTTTGAATCACTCAATTTGACCTTATAATGAAGGAGATATGTATGTTTTAATATTTGCAAATAGTGCAGATTTTTAATACGCCGTCAGGGGCAATTTCATAATAACCTGAAAAATTTGGCAACCTTAGTTAAATGACCATAACATCCTCGTACGATGTCCAAATTCGATGATTCTTTTTGCTACAGGTCCGTAATTATGATACGGATCTAATACTTCATTTAAAACAAAATTGAAGCTCATTTGTTCAATATGATATCATTTATGCTTGAAGAAACGACGTTGAAGCATAAGAAAGAACGAGCGCAACACAACCCAAACCTATTTGAAACTCATCTGAGCCCTCCGGGCTCTAAGACAAACATGCACGCAAGTCTAAAAACATCATACGTACTTGCTTGTGTGATCAAATCAATAAAATAACATGTAAAACTATGAGTTAAACCTCAAAACTAATCATTTTCATCAAGAATACTTAAAGTTCATAACTTTTCAACCGAATGTCCGAATTACGTCAAACGAACTCCGTTTTTTTACCAAATTTCACAGTAAACCTTTAAATACTATAACAAATATGTACCGGACTCCGGAACCGAAATACGGTCCCGGTACCAATGGTTTCAAATATTAATTCTTTTCTTTATTTTATTAATATTTCAGCAAAATAATTTCTTTCAAAAATTGATTTCTAAGGCTTGGGACCTCGGAATTCATTTTCGAGCATACACCCAAGTCCCATATTTTACTGCGGACTTCTCAGGATCGTCGAAACACAGATGCGAGTCCGTTTACTCAAAATGTTGACCAAAGTCAACTATAATCAAATTTTAACTCTAGAAATTACTATTTCTCATATTTTAACATAAAAGCTTTCTGGTTTCCTGCCCAGACCGCGCACGCAAATTAAGGTACTTAAAATTAGTATTTTTATGGCTAATAAGCCTAGAATTGGGTCTAAATTCATAAAATGACCCATTTGGGTCATCACAATCTCCACCTCTAAAACAAACGTTAGTCCTCGAACGGACATAGATGATTACCTGAATTAGCGAACAAGTGTGGATATTTACTCAGCATGTCCAACTCGGACTCCCAATTAGCTGCCTCAATGGGCTGACCTTTCTACTGCACTCGAACTAAAGGATAACTCTTAGACCTCAACTGATGAACATGTCGGTCTAAAATAGCACTGGCTCCTCCTCATAAGTCAAGTCTTTGTCCAGTTGGACAGAGCTGAAATCTAACACGTGGGACGGGTCACCATGATATTTCTGGAGCATAGATACATGGAATACCAGATGAACTGAGGATAACCCTTGAGGCAACAGAAGTCTATACGCTACCTCCCCACTCTATCAAGAATCTCAAACGACCCGATATACCTAGGGCTCAACTTACCCTTCTTCCAAATCTCATTACACCCTTCATGGGTGACACACGAAGCAATACTCTCTCTCCAACCATGAATGCCACATCACGAACCTTACGATCGGCATAACTCTTTTTCCTAGACTGAGCTGCATGAAGTCTCTCTTGAATAATATTGACCTTACATAAGGCATCTTGAACTAAGTCTGTAACCAATAACCGAGCCTCTCCCGGCTCAAACCATCCGACTGGCGATTTGTATCGTCTACCATAGAATGCCTCATAAGGAGCCATCTGAATGCTCAGATTTTACCTACTGACAATTTAAGCAACGAGCCATATACGCCACCATGTCCTTTTTGATCCTTCTCCACCAATAATGCTTCCTCAAATCTTGGTACATTTAAGCTGCCCCTGGGTGAATAAAATACATAGAACTGTGAGCCCTCCTCAAGGATCAACTCACGAGTGCCATCAACATTAGGCACACATAACCGACCCTTGCATCCTCAAAACACCATCATCTCCAACTGTAACATGTTGGCCATCACCGTGCCGATCTGTGTCCCTAAGGACCGCCAAATGTCGGTCATCATCCTGTCGCTCCCGAATACGCTCAATTAGGGAAGACCGAGCGATTGTGCAAGCTAGAACACTGCTGGGGGAAATATTCAACCTCACGAATTGATTAGCCATCATCTGAATAATTGAAGTTAACGGTCTCTCACCAACTAGAATATACGAAAGGCTGCCCATACTCACCGCCTCTATTTTCTTAATAGTTGTTCATAGCCAATTACGGAATTATCAACGATTTCACGTTAACAATAATCCTCTTTCAAAACTTCATAATACTGATGACGAGGTGAGATTCATGAAGACCTCATAATTATATACCTGACTTAACGTGTTTCGTTTAACGCCACTTGGGAGGGCACATACCTCGCTGGTCAAAGCTCAATAATTCTGACACGGTTTGGAAAATTATACAGTTAATTAATTAGTTTATTTCTTTCTTTATTTATTTAATTATTATTAGCATTACTTTTATTATTATTTATTCAGTTATTCTTATGATCATCATCATTATTTTATATATGAGTTGTTGAATAAGCCTAACATGCATGACCAGTACTATAACAAAATTTTAATTCACACGCGAGAATTTAAACACAAGGATTTCCATCACAAGGACCTCGTCCTTACATAACTTCCACCGCAACTCGTAGCCTGATTTAAACATCTCAAATCATATTACAATGCGAGGATCTCGTCCTCAATTCTGAATCACAAGCAACATGCGCATCTGCCACTCGAAACCTTCCATTTTCTTCCTTCAAATATTTCCCGTTAAACAAAATTACAACACGTGATGATATACACAATTATCTCCATAGAATTTCTCAATACAAGTATTCCCATAAGTAGATTTTTTTTAGTTACGAAGCTCACTCGAGAGTGGAGCATATTTGAAGAATTTTATTAGATACGCATAACCGATTAAAGTTCAGGAAATCATCACCTTATAATAATTAGAAATTGTTATTGTAATAGAACCATTTGATGTAAAGACCTCAGCCATACTATAGAAAGTATATCAATGGGCTGGGTCTCCACCTTTAGGAATCTGACCTCCACCTCTAAATACCTGACCCCCACCCCTTGCTGGCTGGGCAGGTGGTACTGGAGCTGGTGCCGGAACCATAGCACGAGAATCCTGATGCTGAAACTGATTACCTGCATATTTTGGACATGTCCTCCAGACATGCCCATATTCACCACACTCAAAACATCCCTGCTGAAGAGTATGCTGACCTGGATAAATAAGCTGACCACGCGGAACACTCTGCAGAAGGGATGCTCTAATATGAGCTAAAGGAGCACTATAGACTGGCTGAGCAGAAAGAGGCAGATAAGAACCACGACCAACCGAAGTACCATGTGAAGCCTGTAGCGCTGAATGAAATTGCCTGGAAGAATGGCATCTGCTAAATGAAGTCCTGCCTCTAGATGAGGCACCACTAAAACCACCGGAATGGCGAGGTCTCTTGTCTAACCCCTAACCTCCAATCCCAAGAACTGAATCAACCCTCCTAGCTATATTAGTTGCATCCTGCAAAGAAATCTCGGTCCCTATCTCCTTGGCCATCTGTAACCTCATGGGCTGAGCAAGGCCATCAATAAACCGCCTGATTCTCTCTCTTTCTGTGGGTAATATGAGAATATCATGTCTAGCCAAATCCACGAAACGAGTCTCATACTGGGTCACAGTCATGTTGCCTTGCTAAAGTCGCACAAACTGACGACGATTCTCCTCTCGAGTAGTAACAGGCAAGAACTTCTCCAAAAAGATATGAGAGAACTGATCCCAAGTCAGAGAAGGTGATCCAACTGGCTTAGTTAACAAATAGTCCCTCCACCATTTCTTGGCGGAACCAGTCATCTAAAAAGCCGCAAAATCAACCCCATTGGTTTCCAGAATACCCATATTACGCAGAACCTCATGACAACTATCTAGATATTCCTAGGGATCCTCTGAAGTAGAACCACTGAAATGGAAAGGGAACAACTTAATAAACCTGTCAAGTCTCCACAAAGCATCTGTGGACATGGCTTCTCCGTTAGCGGGCGGCACTGCTGCAACTGGATGAATTACCCCAACCGGATTTGCTACTAGGGTCTGAACCTGAGGAGTAGTTTGAACTAGAGTGTGTGTAGCAGAAGTTTGGACCCCTCCTCCAGCCTGAGATACGGCTGCTGCAACCAGGAATGTGCTAGTCTGGGCCACACTATCCATCAGGCCCACCAAACGGACCAAAGCATCCTAAAGAACCGGGGTAGCAATAAACCCGCTGGAACGGTCTGAGTTGGAACCGCCTCATCAATATCGATCTAAGGTTCCACAGCTTGGGCTGCTGCATGAGCAACAGGCTGAGTCCTGCCCCTGCCTCGGCCTCTGGCGCGGCCTCGGCCTCTGCCCCTAGTAGGAGTTGCTGCTGCTGGAGGACTAGAATTCTATCAGCGGAATATGAAGCACGTGTTCTCTCCATCTGCGAGAGAATAGAAGAATCCGAATTAGTATTTGAGATACAATAATCACACGATAGAAGAGAAATAAAAATGGAGTTATTTCCTAACTCAATAGCCTCTGAGAGATAAGTATAGACGTCTCCGTATCGATTCTTCAGACTCTACTAAGCTCGTTCGTGAATTGTGAGACCTAAGTAAAACTAGTGCTCTAATACCAACTTGTCACGACCCAAATTCCCCCAACCTTATGGATCGTGATGGCGCCTAACATCACACTTGCTAGGCAAGCCAATGTTAGAGTTCAATTAACTATTTCCTTTGAATTTATATTTAAACATGATAAGCAATTATGAAGTAAAATTTAAGCTACTGGCTTTCAATGAATAATTCCAAATATAGACGAATAAGCAAATAAATAAAACGAGCCACGAACTAATTATATAAATAACTTAAAACTACACCAGGGTCTGGTGTCACAATTCACGAACTACTAAAGAATACTACAAATAATGGGCTAAACGAATAATGAGTAACTGTTCTGAATCAAATAAAACAGTAGTCTAAATAGTATAGAGAAGACTTTCAGGATCTGCGAACGCCGGCAGATATACCTCGTGTCTCTGAAAGACTGGATAGCTGCTCTACAAATCTCTACTACTGGCCGATACCTGGATCTGTGCAAAAGAGTACAAAGTGTAGTATCGGTACAACCGACCCCAAGTACTGAGTAAGTGTCGAGCTGAACCTCGACGAAGTAGTGACGAGGCTACGGCGGGGCATTAACGACATATAACATGTGACAATAATATATGCAATAACGCAATAAAATAATTCTACACGAACAAGAAAAATATAACCGAGATAATAATTATAAAGCAAGAAGGAAATTCAAATAAATAATTAAGTACTAGAACAACAATAAAATAACTCAGCCGCCTTTTCCATGCCTCAGCTATAACAAACTCTCAAATAATTTCCAAGTTTCCAAACTTTAACTTTAAATAAGAGTAGTGCCAAAATACGAAAAATAGTAATATAAAATGGTAGTTTTCAAATCTTTGTTTTTCTTTGAAAATCATTAAAAATATAATTGTCCTCCCCAATTGCTCCCTGTTGCGGCGTGCAACCCGATGCCACCAGACATATCATATCAATTTATTCACCCGTATCACGATCAATTTATTCACCAAACATCAATTGAAACCAAACATCCACGTAAACCTCAACATTCATAATACAGTTAAACTACATTCCTCATCACTCCCTCAATATTATCAAAAATGGAACCAACAGGAACGTATATATATATATATATATATATATATATATATATATATATATATATATATATATATATATATATATATATATATATATATATAATTTGTAAAAATAATACCAAACCGCTCAACCGTTTGTACCACAAGGAATCCAGCTAAAATAACCAATACTCTTTCCAAAATAACCACAACTATATCTAACAATAAAATAACAAGACCAAGTAGTCATAGAAACAATAATGGACATAGAAAAATTAAGACAAGAATCAATTAAATTGGGAACGAGAAAGAGATCATGCTTAACATGCATATTGGGTGGTGCATAGATACTCGTCACCTCACCTATACACCACGCCCATGCATTTCACATAGCAAACAATTGGGGATTCGTATTGCCTCAAGTCAAAGTTAGACCAAACACTTACCTCAATTTCGCAGGCCACTCACAACTCAATTACAACTTTTCCTTTAGAATCTTGCTCTAACTTGCTCGAACCTAATCATAATTAACTCAATATCATTAATTAAGAATAAAGGAACTAACTTTATTCAAAAATATAATTTTTTCTAAGTTTTCTCAAAAAAGTGAAAACTCGACCCCGGGCCTGCTTGGTCTAAACTCGGGGTTCGGACCAAATTACGTTTACCCATTCACCCACGAACCCAAATATATAATTAGTCTTGAAATCCAACCTCAATTCGAGGTAAAGATTTGATTTTTACAAAATTCCCTAATTCTACCCAAACCCTCAATTTTTACCATGAAAATTCTTAGTTTTTGATTTAAAAATGATGAAAAACAATGGATAATTGAAAAAGTAAAGTTTAGAATTGATTACCTATGACTTGGGGATGATATTTTGTGAAGAAATTCGTTCCTAGGGCTGTAACGTTCGAAAATTTGAAGAAGAAGGTCTGCCCGTTTTTAATATATTTTTCTTCCAGCTAATCTGCCTCGTTTTTCATGCCAAACGATCCCGAAACTCGATTTTTATGTGTCCAATGGATTTCTTGTACAATTCTAGTCAAGATAGGCTTTTGAATCACTCGATTTGACTTTATAATGAAGGCGATATGTATGTTTTAATATTTTCAAATACTGTAGATTTTTAATACGCCGTAAGGGGCAATTTCGTAATAACCTGAAAAATCTGGCAACCTTAGTAAAATAAACATAACATCCTTATACGATGTCTAAATTCGATGATTCTTTTTGCTACGGGTCTATAATTACGATACGGATCTAATACTTCATTTAAAGCAAAAATAGAAGCTCATTTGTTCAATATGATATCATTTATGCTTGAAGAAACGACGTTGAAGCATAAGAAAGAACGAGCGCAACCCAACCCAAATGTATTTGAAACTCATCCGAGCCCTCGGGGCTCTAAGCCAAACATGCACGCAAGTCTAAAAGCATCATACGGACTTGCTCGTGCAATCAAATCATGAAAATAATATGTAAAACTATGAATTAAACCTCAAAACTCATCATTTTCATAAAGAACACTTAAAGTTCATAACTTTTCAACCGAATGTCCGAATCACGTCAAACAAACTCTATTTTTTACCAAATTTCACAGTAAACTTTTAAATACTATAACAAATATGTACCGAACTTCAGAACCGAAATACGGGCCCGATACCAATGGTTTCAAAAATTAATTCATTTCTTTATTTTATTCATATTTCAGCAAAATAATTTCTTTCCAAAATTAATTTCTAAGGCTTAGGACCTCGGAATTCATTTTCGGGCATACGTCCAAGTCCCATATTTTACTTCGGACCTCCCGGGATCGTTGAAACACAGATCCGAGTCTGTTTACTCAAAATGTTGACCAAAGTCAACTATAATCAAATTTTAACTATAGAAATTACTATTTCTCATATTTTAACATAAAAGCTTTCTGGTTTCATGCCCATACCGCACACACAAATTGAGTTACTTAAAATTAGTCTTTTTATGGCTAATAAGCCTAGAATTGGATCTAAATTCTTAAAATGACCCCTTTGGGTCATCACAAATATTAGATTTTTGAGTAAACGACCTCGGAATCAGGATTTGAAGGTTCTGACAGGTTCGTATGATGATTTCAGAGGAGGTTCTTGATATGTAAGTGGAGGTGCTTGATATTCAAGTGGGGAGGTTCGATATACAAAATTGAGTTTTGGGTCCTTGGGCGACCGTTACTACTCCCACGTCCTTCTTTTTTTATATACCCCTGACTGTAATGCTTTATTAGTGGCCTGCAATGCCTCAAAGTTTGTTACCATTGCGCTTTTGATACCTTATTTGATCCTTTACCCGAGTTTGACGATATAAGAGAACTTATGGTTTTCAATGACCATCAACCTTTCATAGTATTGCGGATCCTGTGCTCGGATGAAGAACTTGTTCATTTAATCCTCGATGCCGGCCTGACTTTGGCTGCTTCCGACCTCCAACGAGTAGCATACTTGCGGAAAGTATCAGTAGGCTTCTTCTTAAGGTTCTGAATGTAGAAGACATCTTGTGCATTCTATGTGTTGAACCTGAATCTGTCCATAAAATCAGATGCCATACTCACCCAGTTGGACCATTTCTTAGGATCCTAGCTGATGTACCAGGAGAAGGCTCTCCCGTAAGACTCCTCATAAAAAGATTCATCCAGATCTTTTCATCCTTTCCGACCCCGACAAACTTGTCACAATAGGTCCTTAGATGAACCCTGGGATCACTTGTACCATCAAACATGTCGAACTTGGGAGGTTTGTAACCCTATGGCAGTTCTACATCCGACTGTATGCATATATATTCATTGTTCAGACCTTCTATCCCTTTGCCTCCTTTTATGCCTCGGACTTGACTGGTCAACTTATTGAGCTCCTCGGCCAAGTTCTTAATAAGAAAGTCCTTCTCAACAGATTCCACTGCAAGGAGATGGGTTGAGTGGAGTGAGGTAGCGTTTCCACATATATAGGATTGTTTTGGTGACCTGGAGTTTGAATATAGTGGTGATCATTGGAATTCTAGGGTTCAAGAATGACTGGTGAAGTGTTTTGTAGAGTGTGGTAGGTGTTTGGCTGGTACTGTGGTGGGATAGTCTGACTTTGTGGTGGAGTTGTATAATGGTGAGGTGCAGGAGTATTTTGTGGGCACTTGTTGGCTGTGTTTTGAGGTGGTGCAGGGTTCTGAGTGTTTGGATGACTGATGTCTGGGACACTGAGTCAGAAGGATAGGTTTGCTACATTCCGGACATGCTCGAGCTCACCCTGGAGTTCAACTATTTTTTGTTAAAGCCGTGAAACTGCATCATTTTGTACCTGAGTACCCCGACCATCAGAAGCTTCTGCATGTTCAACATGTGTGGTGTTTTCTTTTATGGTGTTGTTCAAATCTTCCATCTTTGCTTTTCCTTTACCTTTTGGTGGACTAGGAGGAGGAGAAGGTGGAGGGCACCTGGATCTTGTGTGATAAGCTGATGATGCCAGTATGCACGAACCAACCTTTGGGGAATGGAAATAATCAAAAGAAAGAAAGAAAAACAAAAGGTAGCCAAGTCAGTAAGGATTCTAGAAAGAGTACTTGCGGTATTTAAACATATATTGCAGAAAGATGTAAATTCGCGTCCTAATTTGGGATCCTCGTTGTACCCGAGGTAGTCCTAGCAACTAGTTGATTTGGAGAACTTAGATGCCAGTAAATGCCTCATTTCATTAATATAAAAATAGACGAATCCCTAAACAATAATAATAAAGATAAGTCACTAATGGAACTTGGACTTATTACATTTAGGAAAGCAAATAAATCTAGCCTACTTGGTCCCAGAAGGACCTTCCCCAGACTCGATCTTTCTAACTCCATCAACCAGGTTCCCCAGCTCGCGCAGACCTAGAAGCAGGTAGGCTCTGGCTAAATGCCCTCCTTCGCTTCCTTCAGCATTTTAGAAGTTGTCGATCCTCTTTATGATTTTACCTTCCAGCTCCACTAAACCTAGCTCCAGACATTCTAACCTTCTATTCGAGGTTATAGCCATTTCCTTCCATTCCTTGATCACCCTCATATTTGTCTCGTGTATCTCCCGATGTTCAATCTCAGAGTCATGAACCCTCTTGCGCAGTTAGTTATATTTGATTTGGGCCTCGGCATCTTCGTCTATGATCCTATTTCCTCGACCGGTTCGTGGCTTCACTATCCCATCTAGGTTGTCTTCTAACCATGCCGGGTAGAAGGGTACACACCCTGCGTGATAGCTGTCTGGCTCAATGGTGTTCTTCTCCACAATGATCTTGCAATGCCACATATGCCGAGCTTGGAATCTATAAGGGATGTCGTCGTCCTGAAAGCCTGCTTTAAAACAGCTCATCTTTGCAACCCGCGGTATGACCTGCTTCCTGCCTGCTTGCCTCACAACCCGGATGGTGACATAAGGGTTTATCCCTCTTAACCCGATCAACACTAAGTGAGGAGCATCCTTGGACCTGACGATGAACTCGTCAGTTGGGAACCATTCAAACATCCACTACACCTGCTCCTCGGTCAGATTGTCGAAGAACTCTACCCATTCTTTGGCACTTTCCGGTTGAGCAAACCTATTTGGAATGTAAGTCATCCTATTAGGGTGATTGAAGGAAATATGATCGTTCAATGCCCATCGCGGAAATTCTTGACGGTATTGGCCCTTTCGAAGATGCTCCAATAACCGTAGCTGTAGTAGAAAATTGCAACCCTCAAAATGCTTGAACACTTTCTGACAGTGGTCAAGAGCCCGGTAGATGTCGGCTATGATCATAGGGACTATAGTGTATGTCTGTCCCTCAATTCCCTCCATTAAGGTCTTGGCGACCATTTCCAGTCTAGTGTGAATTCTTTCCCTTTTCATTGGGAATACTATCAGACCCAAGAAGCATACAATGAATACAAAAACTCTGCGACGGATGTGACCCAAAGAAGTGATAGAAAACTCATCATGGAATATACAGTAAGACTTTCTATGACCGTATCTTTCGTACGGATATTAGAAGGGTACATAGGATTTTTTAAAGAACTCCAAGTCGGTATTCTTCTTTAATCCCATCATTTTTGGGAACCCTTTACCAGTGCGGTTCTCCAGTACCAATAGCCCAGGGTTGTCCCAAGGCAGTCCAGCAAATCCCCCAATTTCTTCTAGGAGTGGTGTAATTTCTATATCCTCAAAACGGAACACGGCTCTCTCACTGTCACAGAATAGAGTTACAGTTTCGATGAGCATATTGTTGGGCTGAATGTCTAGTAGGGAAGGTAAATTTCCCAAGTATTTTCTCACATGTTTCTTGTCGCTCGATGAAAGATCTTCCCACTAGTCTAGTAGCAGTGGTGTTACCTTGCTGACCATGCCGAATCTGGGGACCTCGTGCCTCATTTTCTGCAAAACAAAAAGGTTAGGCCTTTTCCCCCCACCTGATTTGACTATTTATACATTAATGAGAGCATATCAGCATTTAGTTCTCCAAATTAATACACAGAACGTGGTTGTGTCCGTTGGGATTATGGAAACCCCGATGGACTTTGGACAAGGCTCGTCTTAAAGGGTTATTATGTGGACAACATATTAACCCGGCTAGGTTTGACCATGATACATGCACAATTATAATAAGAGTAAGGTTACTATGGGGGTCAAGACTGATACCCTCAAGAGGACAACTTGAGGGGGAAAGGCACGGAACCGTCGATTGCACCGCTGATCGACTAGTTTTACTGCAAATAAGCCTTTTCGAATTTAAAGGGTGATATATTGGAAGAGCGCAACCACTCATCAAGCGTTGCTATAGGGTTGTTTACGCACGAGTGGAGTATGATGTTGAGCATGATTTATGAAGCATTAAATAGCACATTGTCACGTATTTGCACATTAGGAAAGCAATAAACACAATATTTATAATTGAAAAATGATTAATAAGGAAAACAAAGAAACAAGTTAGTTTCGCATTGGGGAGATAAATATTTCAAAATAAGCATTTAAATTAACATAAAGGGAAAGGGAAAGGGTGCACATGTATTAATGGAGTAAAGCATGTTTAGACTAATTGACGAAGGAAATTTGTTATGGTAAAAGTCTAAAATCCCCAACAAAGTCGCCATACTATCGCGCACCCTTTTTTCCTCTTTCCAGCGAAACTCAGGGTTTCGACATTCACTTGGACAACTCGTTTCCTTTTGGGAAAGGAGTACATAAGTTGAAGAGTCGCCACCTAACGGATTAAGATGCGTTAGGGGTATTGCAAATAACTCAAAAAACTGGGTTGTGTTACCAGAGATTGGGTAAGGGCTTGAAATTACCTTGAGGGGAAGGTATTAGGCACCCTTCGAGGTCCACAACGGTGGGTCTCGGCCAAACTTATTTTTTGAATTAGTCATTTAACAAATAAAGCAATCTAAGCACACATATGTATAAAAATAAGGGAAGTCCTAAGTTTATTAGCCTATAGGATCACATCTGTACAATACCTCGTAAACCTTCCTTAACTAGAGGGGTTACACGTGGCATTAGTGCACAAGTCATCATATCCTTTTACTACCCAATTACCCTCTCCTCAGCGGTTATATAAGATGTTTTAATTAAACGTACTCTATGCGTGCATTACCCGTCCCTTCCTTATGGCCCTGGAGGTGTTTAGGACCTCTAATTTAGGCAGTTCCGGACCCTCCTAAGGCGTTTAAAGGAAAAAATCTAAGCGACAACAAATAACATATAGGACTGTCAAGTAAAAGAACCATTAAAGGGCTAATGTTTACCTCCACAAATAAACAGATAATTAGCACGTCTCAAACAGAAAGATTTTAGATGTTTCAGAAAAGGTCCTAGAACAGGATATCTAGATGAGTAAACAGAATATATGCAACATTGTGTTAAGGCGAAGTGAGAGAAACCTAATCAGTTTTCCTACTGATTTTAGAATCTGTTGAATCTGGGTAGTTCACAAATAAGCAAAGCATAGTTTCACAGTTTTTATAAGATTTTTAATAACCTACAGGCTTGCCTAGGCGTGGATCGGATATACCCTATAAACATGCTGTCTAATATGTAATCAGGTTTCCGAAAATCAATTTAAAACAAATAGTTTGAACTTATTAAGTCCTATAAGCATGCTAGTCTAGGTGCTTAACATTACAGAACTGATTTCATGCTCATTTATCCATATAACACGATATCTAAATGTTGGGATTTTATTTTAAACACTCTATAGACATGGTAGTTACTGATTTATACGACGTTGGTGTGGTTTTAAAGCGAATGCAATAACAGTCCGAAAGCAGGGTTTCTAGTGCACATAAAGAACCGACGTTTTTCTTAGGCAGAATTATAGCAGTAACTAAATAACAGAATTTCTAGGTGGTCATGATTATGCAGATGCAGAATGACATAATGTGCCTATAACATGTTTTCTAGTATACCAGACAATCCTAAAGGCATGGTTTCTAAGGAAAGTAAACATAATAAACCTAATGCATGATTTCTAATGCAAACATAACAAACCTAAGGCATGATTTCTAATCCAAGTAAACATAATAAACCTAAAGGCATGATTTCTAGTGCAAGTAAACATAATAAACCTAAAGGCATGATTTCTACCCGGTTTCTCCACAAAAATCATATAAGAATCCCTCCCATTTAACTAATTTCCCCAATATATGTTTACAAGGATTATTATTACAGACCATAAATAAATGAGTTGCATAATAAATAAAGCTATGCTATAGGGAGCCTGCATAGGCCCAAAGTGAACCTAGAAATACCAGGCCTTCAAACAGTCCAAGGTGCCATAGTCTCATAATGTCCAATAGGGGTATCCCGGCGCGTTAAAGTTCCCAAGGGCCCCAGGAAATGCTCACACCAAGATCATTCCAAATAGAGAAGTGGTTATGTGTAGTGTGGAAGGCCCAGCCCCAGTGTGCCAGAGTTCGGAAGGATCTCATGGATTCCTAGGCAGTACACACACTGGAGGGGCAGAACTTAAGTAATCTAAGAGTAGAAGTGAGAGTGCTTGACATAGTTGAGATGACTTTTGGAAAACAGCAATACACTATAGGAGTGAATATACTTCAGGAGTAGCAATAGTTTAGAGAAACATATTGGGAGTGAAAAACATGTTGAAAACCTTTTGAGGGAAAGAAAGGTTCAGCAAACAACAACATAGTCACAAAACATCACATTGCCCAAATTCAACTTCAGTTTGTCAATTAGTTCTAGGTGTACAAACAGTTACACAAAAAGGGGAGCAGGGGTTGGGAACTCAAGACACTTGAAACAGGAGCACATAAGGAAGATAAGAGAGAGAGCATATTGAAAAACAAGTACAGAACAAGCAGGGGTTGATTGACAACCAACAACCAAATTCATAGCATTAGAACACAAATTACCGATTCAGAGACTTAACAGGGAAATCGTACTTGAAGCTAAAGTGGTAATAGACGGTAAAGCATAGAGACAGGATGTAGGAATAGTCATGTTGAGGACAAGCGTCTACTACACAGAATTAGTTATGCCAATTGGGGTTAATCAGATAGATTAAGAGTCTGAGATACTAAAATGAGCATACTAGTTGAAGGAATTAAATAGGAACTCAAGTAAACATGCTGGCTAAAGTAACAAACAAGAAGAGTGAAACCTAGACATGTTGATCAGGCAGTAAACAGAGTTAATTAGACAGTAGTTATGCTAGTATAGAAAAGCACATCCTTAATAGAAGCAAAACAACAAGGAGCACATAGATTTGAATTTTAGAAAGAAATTGAGATAGGAACATACCAGTTAAGGAAGAAAATGCAGAAAGTAAAGTAGGTAGAATTCTTCAGTCTAGCCTTGGCTTTCAACCGGCTAGACAAGCAATGAGCACAAGTAGCAAAAAGAGAGATGAGAGAAAGTTTGTGTGTGTGTGTGTGTTTTTTAACTACTGTCTGTGTGTCTAAGAGGTAGAATAAGAGTGTATATATAGAACTTAGGGAGTAGGAAAAATAAGGTAAAGAGAATCAGAATTTAATAAATTAAGTACAATCAAATAATCACAGAATCAATTTCCACAAGGGAGTCCGGAATAGACCTCTTAATTTGGGGGTAATCAATTAACGGTCAAAACCAGCGGTTTAATTAAGGCAAAGAATCCAAAATCATACCATATAAAGATTAAGTAGAAATTCCCAAACTTTTGTTCAATAATTAATGCAAGTAAAATAGGGAAACATGTCACAAATAAAGTTTAAGCACACAAATTTTAACAGGGCAAAATAATAGGAAATAATTAGTAAAATCTTCGAAGAATACTGATTTTCGGGAAAGAATTACTCAAATTCCATACATAGAAATCAACTAAGTAAAACCTCACAGAAATACAGGTTTTAACAAGAAAAGCAAGTTTGAACAATTAATAGAGATCAATTATTGCAAAAATCCCAAAAAAACTGGATTTAACAGGGAAAACATTTGAATCCCTAAATAGAGCCAGTTAGCACAACTGATTTCCATAAATCACCATAATAAAAGAAAGAAGAAAAATTCAGTATAACCACTAGAAACATCTAGGGTTTGAACATTCATGCAAAAATGTGTCAAGATGATGAAGACACAATTAATTAAACACTAAGGAGTTAGGAAAATCTTTTGGAGAAAAATACGGGATGAACCCTAGTTTTAGGGAGAAGAATTAAAATCAAAATAGTTAATTAAAAAAGAGGATTTTTAAAGGAAAACACACAATAAAACTCGAATCTCCTCAGATCTACAAAGATTGGAGAAGAATCGACAGTATCGAACTAGGATTTTCAGAAAATAGTAGAGGTGATGAAAATCGGTCAAGAACCCATGGATTAGTACAAAAAATAAGAGGAAATCCATACTTACAAACGAAAAGGGCCTGAGACCGACTGGTAAACTAGTTTCAAACCCAGCCAGGTTGGCTTTCCTTGAGATCTTCTCAAGGACTCATGAAATCAAAGAGCCAGGGAGTATAGGAGACCAGTGGTGGTCGGAGAGTGCACGGAAACACCATGGACGAGAACTTCTTGCCGGTGACGGCGATTAGGGTTTAGGTTGGGTTGAGAGAGAATTGAGAGATTAGGGGAGACGATAACGGCGAGGAGGGGGGAGGGGGGAGAATGAAAGGGGTTAGGGATCAAGTTATGATTAATATGGTAAGGGTCAATGTGGACCATTGATCTAAAAGATCAACGGTCACGATTGAAGAAGGGTTATTGGGTCGGGTAGGCAGATTGGGCTTTAAGGGGTTTGGGCTAGTTTTAAAGAGGTCAGGTCTGAAAAAAGGCTATTTGTTAAATACCCAAACAATTGATAAAAATATTTTATAAAATAATTAGCGAATTATAAAAAATAATTTTCTTGCATAGAAATGTTTAAAAAAAAATACTCAATGTTTAAAAATACAATGAGCTATATTTTGGTAAAATAATAAAATAATGCATGGGCCATAATTGCAAAGTTATTGCAATTGTAACCCAAAGAGTGTAAACGTGGCTTTTTGTGCAATAATTTAAGCATAATATAAATATAAATAGCAATATTAAGCCATGAAATTATTAAAAAGTCATTTGTGATGCAATTTGTAATTATTTATATAAATAAAATACTGGGATAAATTAATTAAAAATCCCTAAAAATGTAGAAATTATGGAAAAATATCAATTGATGCTAATACATAGTTTTAAAGGTATATATGCATTTTGAAAAAATATTATAGGGAAAAGTTGGGTCTCAACAGACACCTATTGCAAATAACTCATAAAAACTGGTTTGTGTTACTAGTGATTGGGTAAGGGCTTGAAATAACCTTGAGGGTAAGGTGTTAGGCACCTCTCGAGGTCCACAACAGTGGGTCCCGACCAAACTTATTTTGTGAATTAGTCATTTAACAAATAAAGTAGTCTAAGCACACATATATATAAAGATAAGGGAAGTCCTAAGTATATTAGCCTATAGGATCACATCTGTACAATACCCGGTAAACCTTCCTCAACTAGAGGGGTTACACGTGGCATTAACGCATAGGTCATCATTGTCACGACCCCAAAACTGGTCCAGGTCGTGATGGCACCTAACGGCGAGGTTAGGCAAGCCAACGAACAACAATAACAAAGAAAATGCGGAATACAATAACAACAGGGGGTAAGGCCGTAGGAACAGGCTGAACCACAGCTAGGCCCAATACATGTACAACCCCGATAACTACAACAAGTGTGTGCCAGGACTAGTGTCACAGTGTCGACAGGTGGCTACATAGATACAACAACTGAAATATACATATACAAAATATACAAGCCGCAGTCTGGAACAAAAGACTGAGCAAAATGAAACTAGAAGGCTCCAGAGGTGCTGTCAGGAAAACGCCAAGGAGACAGCTCGCCGTGTGGAGCGACGCCGCGATCAGTACCTATCAGCTGACGGACAAACAGACGAACCAGCCTCAATACCTACACAGTCAAGTGCAAAAAAAAGAAAAAAGAAAGTGCAGCATGAGTACATATAAACAAATATGTACCCAGTGAGTATCCCG
>ML276983.1:9123-25775 GCA_005239495.1 Nicotiana undulata | reverse complement strand
AAGTCCCATATTTTCCTACAGACCCTCCGGGACCGTCACATCACGGGTCCGGATCCGTTTACCAAAAATGTTGACCAAAGTCAACTTTATTCAGTTATTCAATTCAAAAATCCCATTTTTATCAAATTTTCACATGGAAGTTTCCCGGCTATCTGCCCGGGCTGTGCATGCATATCGAGGTAAGATTAACGGAGGCTTTCGAGGCCTCAGAACTCAGATTTAGCTGGAATTACTCGGGATGACCTTCTGGGTCATCACAACTGGTGAGAAGCAGTGAACACATTGAAGCAAATATGGAAGATGGAACAGGTGATGGACCAGGTCCAACTACCCCAAGCAACATGACAGGGGGAACTCAACATGTGCACCCTGGCCCTGATCCTGTTCCACAACAACAAGACACCATGGAACTATCTAGAAGTGAATAGTTGGTGCTCAAACCACACAGATACTTTGAGAACATCATAATAGATTTGACATCTGGAATCAAAACAAGATCCTCCTTGAAAAAATGGTGTGCGTTTGATGCCTTGCTATCCTTGATCGAACCAAAAAACATTAGTGAATCCCTACATGATGTTGACTGGGTAAATGCCATGCAAGAAGAGCTGAATCAATTTGAAAGAAGTCAAGTATGGCACATAGTACCCAGACCACTAGACATATCAGTGATTGGCACAAAGTGGGTCTTCAGGAACAAGCTCGATGAGGATGGAACTGTTACAAGAAACAAGGCTAGACCTTGTTGTTCAAGGATACAGTCAAAAAGAGGGATGATTGGGTCTCTATTATATCTCACTGCCAGTAGATCTTATATTCTGTTCAGTGTAAGAATGTGTGCTAGGTTTCAAGCAAATCCAAAGGAGTCCCACCTAACTGCAGTGAAGAGAATTTTGAGATATTTGAAAGGCACCACTGATTTGTGCCTTTGGTATCCTAAAGGTAGTAATTTCGACCTTGTATGATATGTTGATGCTGATTATGCAGGTTTCTTGGTTGACAGTAAAAGTACTTCAGGCATGGCTCACTTTTTGGGCTCCTGCCTTGTGTCTTGGGCCACCAAGAAACAAAATTCAGTAGCTTTGTCTACTACTGATGCTGAGTATGTGGCTGCAGCCTCATGATGTGCTCAGTTGCTGTGGATCAAGCAATAACTCATGGACTTTGGTATAGATGTGGGATGCATTCCTATTTTCTGTGATAACACTAGTGCAATTAGTATGACCAAGAACCCGGTTCATCATAAGAGAACTAAGAACATAGATGTTAGACACCACTTCCTTAGGGATAACTATGAAAAGAGAATGATCACAATTGAATTTTGTGCTACTGATAAGAAAATTGCAGATATCTTTACTAAAGCACTGAGTAGGGAGCATTTTGAGAGAAACCGTCTTGAATTAGGGATGATTAAGATCACCTAATTAGAAAAACAAAAGGAAAAAAAATTGAAAAATGAAAAAAAAGAATTGGCTAGAAACACTAACATAGATAATCAACCAGACTAATCATTACTCAGTATCATGACTTTACTGCCATACTCTCTTGCCGTGTATTAATATGATTCCCTGGTTGCTAATGATGTTCTTCTATCTTTGTAAATTGAGGCATATCTAAATACTCTAACACGATGAACCTGGTTCATCGTTGTTGGTTCATCTGACGAACAAGGTACGTGCTCATCTCTATACACTTATTGAATTAATTACAGTCACACACGAGCATGACTCTATCTATATTTGGTTTGTTTCAAATTCTTTGTACTTATCCCAAAATGAACCCGTTCCAAGAAGTCCCATCGCTACTTAATTAGCCTAGATTTAGGGGATTCCTAACCGTCTAATCAATGACAATTTTACAGCGTTTAGACTTCCACTTAATTACTAAGTCTGGTCGTTGTATTATTCATAGCCACATATTATAAAATGGCAATCATTACCCCCCCCCCCTCTTAATAACATAACAAGTCGAACCAAGTTCATCATTCTTCTCAAACCAAAACTGATCAACTCTCTTCTTTTCCAAAAAACTATTCATAACAGTGTCTTCACCACCCCCTGTTTCATCTTCCTTCTCCGCCCACGATTATGAGGACGTTGATTCTAGTTCTAATTCTCCATCAGTGTACAGTTCACATTCACCAGCCAGATCTACAACCCCCTAAAACCCTCCAGTTCTTGAGCCTACTCCTGAACCTACACCCAACCCCACTCCAGCCCCTAGGGCATGTAGGGTGAAAATGTTGGCCAGGAAATCAGTGGCTTATGGATCTCGTGCAAAATTCTTGGAGGAAATTCTTAAAGCCAGCGAGGTTCCTGAGTCTGAATTTTCAAGTGAATCCTTCAAATCCGCTAGTGAGGATGAAGCATCAGGTTCATCCAGTTCTGAGCAAGGTAATCTTGAAGTTGATTCTGAAACTGCTACTACTGAAAACAGGTTTGTGTTGGTTGGGTCAGTTGTTGATGTTGAAGTGCCGGATAGGCAGAGAAAATTGGGAAAAAATAAAATTCTTGAGAAAGAGGGAGAAGGAGGTTTTGTAAGGGGATCTGGGGAGGACGGTACCACTTTGGCTATTTGTGGTCCCGTTCCTGAGATTGTTGAAGAAGGTTTCACAAATTTAGGGGGAAGTGTAGCTGAGGAAGCAGCAGCAGGTCTATAGAGCTTACAAAAATCAGCAGATGAACCTGGTTCATCTATCGAGGAGACACTGGCTGAGATGCTGAGGAAGCTAGGGGAGTCTTATAACCCCAAAAAGAAGAGAACTCAAAAGTTCAAGAAAGTCACTACCCCAGTTCCTCCAAATAAAAGGAAAGCTTTTGTATCTGTTGATGTTCCTGACCCAAAAGTTAGTAGGGAATTTCAATATATAGAGTGAGAATAACGAAAAGACGGAATTAAACATAAAGCAATACACAAATTTGTTTACCTTTGTCCTCCCTTACTAAAACTGCAGTTACAGCCACTTCTGCAACAGCCATATAGACATACAGTCTTTCTCCATCCCTTGGTTTAGACAATAGGGGAGGATTTGATAAATATGCCTTCAAATATTTGAGGGCCTGTCGGCATTCCTCAGTCCATTCAAACTGATTCTGCTTCTTTAATACTGAAAAGAACTTAAAAATTTTCTCAAAGGATCTTGAAATGAATCTTCCTAGAGCTGCAATCCAACCTGAAAATCTTTGTACCTATTTTTTGCTTGTGAGTACATCGGGTAATCTTCAATAGCTTTAATTTTGTTACATCTCGCGTTTTTCATACGTTAAAGTTTCATCTTCAGTAAATTGACATAAACTCGAGGATGAGATTACCTTGATATTAGCATATTTATGCTATTTATACCAAGCAATAAGTAAGTGCCATGAAGGAAAGGGTACACGAATTAAAGAAAATGAGTTTCGTTGAAGGTTGTCGAATTGGGATAAACTACGGGTCGAGCGATAATACATGATACTTATGGACTAGTACCATGCAAGGTACCATATGACCACGATAGTATGATGTATAAATGTCACGACCCAAATTTCCCCAACCTTAGGGATCGTGATGGCGCCTAACATCACACTTGCTAGGCAAGCCAATGTTAGAGTTCGATTAACTATTTCGTTTGAATTTCTATTTAAACATAATAAGCAATTATGAAGTAAAATTTAAGCTACTGACTTTCAATGAATAATTTCAAATATAGACGAATAAGCAAATAAATAAAATGAGCCACGAACTAATTATATAAATAACTTAAAACTACCCAAGGGTCTGGTGTCACATTTCACGAACTACTAAAGAATACTACAAATAATTGGCTAAACGAATAATGTGTAACTGTTCTGATCAAATAAAACAGTAGTCTAAATAGTATAGAGAAGACTCTCGGGATCTGCGAACGCCAGCAGATATACCTCGTATCTCCGAAAGAGTGGATAGCTGCTCTACAAATCTCTACTACTGGTCGGTACCTGGATCTGTGCAAAAGAGCACAGAGTGTAGTATCAGTACAACCGACCCCCTGTACTGAGTAAGTGTCGAGCCTAACCTCGACGAAGTAGTGACGAGTCTACGGCGGGTCATTAACAACATATAACTTGTGACAATAATATATGCAATAACGCAATAAAACAATTCTACACTAACAAGAAAAATATAACTAAGACAATAATTATAAAGCAAGAAGGAAATTCAAACAAATAATTAAGTACTACAACAATAATTAAATAACTCAGTCGCCTTTTCCAGGCCTCAGCTATAACAAACTCTCAAATAATTTCCAAGTTTCCAAACTTTAACTTTAAATAAAAGTAGTGCCAAAATAAGAAAAATAGTAATATAAAATGGTAGTTTTTTAAATCTTTGTTTTTCTTTGAATATTATTAAAAATATAATTGTCCTCCCTTATTTCTCCTTGTTGCGGCGTGCAACCCGATCCCACCAGACATATCATATCAATTTATTCACCCGTATCACGATCAATTTATTCACTCGTATCACAATCAATTACCACCCTTATCACAACCCCCTTATCACATCCTCCTTATCACCGCCTTTCAAATCAAAGCCTTTCACAATATTTATGTCTCGAAAATTGTAAACAGAACAAGTTTCACTTTAAGATAATAGTAAAAGCAGAGTATGAAATAATGACAATAAAACAATGAGTGTTCCAGCCTTTATTTTATAAACAGTAAAACATGCATATTCTCCCTTATCATTGTCTTGTTGCGGCGTGCAACCCGATCCCACCAGACATATCATATCAATTTATTCACCCGTATCACGATCAATTTATTCACTCGTATCACAATCAATTACCACCCTTATCACAACCCCCTTATCACATCCTCCTTATCACCGCCTTTCAAATCAAAGCCTTTCACAACACTTTTAGTTCAAGAAATTTCAAACAGAAAACAGTATAGCTCATAAGCTTCAACCAATATCATTTCACAATAAAACCAACCAGAAATATATGTAAGCACCGTAACGTTGTCAACCCAGCTCAGTCTCTATGTACCATGATAAAATCAAAAGAACAACCAACATTTTTAATACACTTGCCACAACCATTGGCAACAATTAATTGAAACCAAACATCCACGTAAACCTCAACAATCATAAGACAGTTAAACTGCATTCCTCATCACTCCCTCAATATTATCAAAAGTGGAACCAACAGGAATGTATGTATGTATATATATATATATATAATTCGTAAAAACAATGCCAAACCGCTCAACCATTTTGTACCACAAGGAATCCAGCTAAAACAACCAATACTCTTTCCAAAATAACCACAACAATCTAACAATAAAATAACAAGACCAAGTAGTCCTAGAAATAATAATGGACATAGAACAATTAAGACAAGAATCAATTAAGTTGGGAACGGGAAAGGGATCATGCTTAACAGGCAAATTGGGTGGTGCATAGATACTCGTCACCTTACCTATACACCACGCCCATGCATTTCACATAGCAAAAAAGTGGGGATTCCTATTCCCTCAAATCAAAGTTAGACCAAACACTTACCTCAATTTCGCAGGCCACTCACAGCTCAATTATAGCTTTTCCTTTAGAATCTTGCTCTAACTTGCTCGAATCTAATCATGATTAACTCAATATCATTAATTAAGACTAAAGGAACTAACTTTATTGAAAAATATATTTTTTCTAAGTTTTCTATAAAAAAAAGTGAAAACCCGACCTCGGGCCCGCTTGGTCTAAACTCGGGGTTCGGACCAAATTACGTTTACCTATTCACCCACGAACCCAAATATACAATAAGTTTCTAAATCCGACCTCGATTCGAGGTAAAAATTCGATTTTTACAAAATTCCCTAATTCTATCCAAACCCTCAATTTTACTATTAAAATTCTTAGTTTTTGATTTAAAAGTGATGAAAAACAATGAGTAATTGAAAGAGTAAAGTTTGGAATTGATCACCTATGACTTGGGGATGATATTGGGTGAATAAATTCGTTCCTAAGTCTGTGGGGTTCGAAAATTTGAAGAAGGAGTATGTATGTTTTATATATATTTTTCTGTCAGCTATTCTACCTCGTTTCTCATGCCAAACGATCCCGAAACTTGATTTTTATATGTCCAATAGATTCCTTGTGAAATTCTATTCAAGTTAGGCTTTTGAATCACTCAATTTGACCTTATAATGAAGGAGATATGTAGGTTTTAATATTTGCAAATAGTGCAGATTTTTAATACGCCGTCAGGGGCAATTTCGTAATTAATCTGAACAATCTGGCAACCTTAGTAAAATGACCATAAAATCCTCATACGATGTCCAAATTCGATGAATCTTTTTGCTACGGGTCCGTAATTACGATACGGAACTAATACGTCATTTAAGACAAAAATTGAAACTCATTTGTTCAATATGATATCATTTATGCTTGCAGAAACGACGTCGAAACATAAGAAAGAACGAGCGCAACACAACCCAAACCTATTTGAAACTCACCCGAGCCCTTGGGGCTCTAAACCAAACATGCACGCAAGTTTAAAAACATCATACGGACTTGCTCGTGCGATCAAATCAAGAAAATAACATGTAAAACTATGAATTAAACCTCAAAACTCATTATTTTCCTCAAGAACACTTATAGTTCATAACTTTTCAACCGGATGTCCGAATCACGTCAAACAAACTCCATTTTTCACCAAATTTCACAGGAAAGTCCTAAATATCATAACAATTCTGTATCGGGCTCCGAAACCAAAATACGGGCCCGATACCAATAATTTCAAACTTTAATTCTTTTCTTTATTTCATAAATATTTCAGCAAAACAATTTCTTTCAAAAATTGATGTCTAAGGCTTGGGACCTCGGAATTTATTTCCGGGCATACGCCTGAGTCCCATATTTTACTACGGACCTTCTGGGATCATCAAAACACAGATCCGGGTTTGTTTACTCAAAATGTTGACTAAAGTCAATATTAATCAAATTTTTAATATTAGAATTTACTATCTCTCATACTTTCACATAAAAGCTTTTCAGTTTCACGTCCGGACTGCACACGCAAATCGAGGTATTTAAAATTAACCTTTTTATGTCTATTAAGCCTAAAATGCAGTCTAAATTTATAAAATGACCCCTTGGGTCATCACAATAAAATATATTAAAAATAAATAAATTTTAAGTAATTTTACACAATTCTTAATTATGCAGGTAGTTGGTTAATTACCGGGTAGTGGGATATTAAGAGTCATTCTTGTTTAGGTGGCTAATTCTTACAACAACACTATTCGTACTAGGTGGCATAACATGTTAGTTACACCTTTACTGAATGTCCAACATTTTCCATATCAAGACACTACAATTAAGAAGTGGGAGACGTTAGCTATCCTCAAAACTTTTCAACAAGTTTCATTAAAAAGATACTTCAGTCATATCCTAAACGTTACATTAAGAAACATGAATTCTTGCAACCAAAAGGGATCCAACGAGAATTATTAGCAACGTAAAGTTTTGCGGTTCTAAAGGAGTACGGTGTAATCTTTTTCAAAAATATCATACGGAGTTTTCCCTACTCTAGGTATGTTAAGGCTAAGTTATTACTTCATTTTGCATGATCTTGTAATTACACGAGTTTGACAACGTGACACAACGAAAACAAATTCATATCTCGGAAGTTACGTATATTTTGTTGGTCTCGCAAGTTACCTATAAGCATGAAGGCAACTTTCTGATTGATGTCATTTTGTTGTTCTTAAACACTAGAAGGACACTTACCTTATTGCCCCTAATTTTGTTATGCCTACTGATTTTTTTGTCATTGTTTGATCAGCTTCTTACTTCTCGAGCGATAGTTCCACGATCCCGACCAGCAACTTCTTGGGAGTAGGTTTATGGAACCAGCCATCCTTCTTTTAACCAAACGACGAGTATTTTGTAAATTGAGTATTTTTTTCTTCCAGTCAAGAGAGTAGAGAGTTTATATATACAGTATTTTTATTACCATCGAGTTATAATCGATGGGCAAGTCCCTATTGGGCAACCTCTGATCAGATGGTAAGTTATATACCGAGCCTATTATGGTTGAGCGCCTATGACCGAGCCCAGTTGGTCGAGATACAGAGCCTAGTATGGCCGAGCGCCTATGAGCGAGCCTACTACAGCAGAGCATATATATATATATATATATATATACCGAGTCTTATAGGGCCGGACAACTATTTTACTTATTATATTGAGAAAATAGAGTCAGTATCAGCAGGTGAGCATATCTTCAGATTTTCTTTGACTCCTAGTTGCTTTCAGCTATTATATTATCAGTTCAGTTTCAGCTTTCAGTATATTGCCTTACATACTTGGTACATTATTTCGTACTGAGTAGGTGTTGACCTCCTCAGTAGGTGTTTTCCCGAGTTCATCTTTATCGGTAAGTTCTCTGTCTTTCGGAGTTGCCGGGTCTAGAAGTTTGGTGTACATCTTATGCACATATGTAGTAGGTTATGGGTAGGTCGGGGCACTGTTCCGATCACAGTACATCTATCAGTAGAGGCTAGTAGACATATCTTGTGAGTTAGTGCAGTATGTTGGGCTTGTAGGCCCTGTACATATAGTTTGTTGGTTTGTCAGTTATAGTAGTTATGACGGCCTTTCCGGCCCAGCTTTGTGTTGAAATTTAGTCAGCACTAATCTCTATTCAGTTTTATATTTTGCTTCGCAAATTGTCTTGCAATTTATCCCTGTCCAAGGTATGACATTATATGTCTAGAATTCCTGAGTCGCAAGTTGGTATGCAAGGATAGATAAGGCACCGAGTGCCGGTCTCTCCCCAGCCTCGGGGCGTGACAAATTTGAGCAAGATTCACTTCAATTCCTCTATTAGATACGAGAAAGCCTAAAAACTTACCTGAATCTACGCCAAAAGCGCATTTTTCTAGGTTCAATTTTATGTTATACCTGCGGAGGATCTCGAATGTAGTTGAAAGATGTTGGAAATGGTCTTCCGCTTGTGTTGATTTGACCAACTTATCATCAATGTACATTTCCATTGTCTTCCCTAGGTGTTTTTGGAACATCTTGATCACTAGTCTCTGGTACGTGGCTCCAGCATTTTTCAAGCCAAAAGGCATGACTTTGTAACAATAAGTCCTCCTGTTTGTAATAAATGAAGTTTTTTCCTCGTCTAAGGGGTCCATTATTATCTGATTATAACCAGAATATGCATCTAGAAAACTTAATAATTCGTGACTTGCGGTAGCATCAATTATTTGATCTATATGTGGTAAAGGGAATGAATCCTTCGGGCATGCTTTGTTTAAATAAATGTAATCTACACAAACTCTCCATTTACCGTTCTTTTTAGGTACTACCACAGTATTATCTAATCAATTAGGATATTTTACCTCGCATATTAAACCGATCTTTAAGAGTTTCTGTACCTCTTCATCGATCACTTGATTTTTGAATGATCCTTGCTTCCTCTTCTTTTGTTTGACAGGTACGAATGATGGGTCTTCATTTAATTTATGAGTCATCACTTCCGGAGGTATACCTGTCATAGCTGAATGGGACCATGCAAAATAATTTGCGTTAGATTCAATTAACTTACCTCTCCTTTATGGGTTTAGCCTTGCTCCGATATGGATTCTTCGTTCTTGCCATTGCTCGAATATGGTACAGCTTCGAGTTCCTCTATCTCCATTTTAGTGTTTTCATTTTCCTCCGGCTCCTGAATTACATCTGGCATGGATATCCACGTCGATCTGTTTTGATGCAATCTCTGTTGAAATTTGATTCACCGCATCTTTTTCACTTGTACTCGTATCTTTATGGCCTGCACTCGTTTCTTTTACTTATGCACTTGTGTCTTTTAGTTCTTCCCTCCTATCTTTTTGGCTTGAGTGTATCACTGAGTTGATGTTCCTTGAAATTTGTTTATCTCCTCGAATATGTTGAATACCCCACTTTGAAGGAAATTTGATACCCTGATGTAATGTGGATGGCACATCGTCCATATCATGAATCCATGGTCTTCCCATAATCACATTATAGGCCATATCCGTGTCAATAATTTGAAATTTTGTTTCGTTGATGACTCCTTCTGCGTAAGTGCTTAATTCAATCTCCCCCTTCGTGATGACAGTAGAATTATCAAATCCAGCTATGGAACGTGCTTTTGATATTACACGGTCGCCCATCAGCACTTTTCTACGAATCGTAATGGAATGATATTTACAGAGCTACCTGGATCAATCAAAACTCGTTTTACATTAGTGTCATGAATAAGTAAAGATATTACCAGTGCGTCGTTGTGAGGAATCATTAATCCATCAGCATCTGCATCATCAAATGTTATGTTGTCATCTTCCAGAGTTTGACGAGTTCGCTTCCCGTGAGTTATTGTGAACTTTATTGTTTTCCTCGCTGATGTTAGCAGCATTTTTTCTCGTTGGAATCTGTCTAGAAATTCTCGAAGCAAATCTGTATCTCCCTGCTTTAATTCAAATATGCCTTCCATTCTCTTCTATACTTTTTGTGCACCCGAATGTGCTTTTATAAAAAAAATATGCAAGCTCATCAAAAGAGTCAACAGAATTTTCAAGTAAGAGAGAGTACCATGTTAGCGCTACTTTGGTAAGAGTTTCCCCAAAAATTTTACCAACACAAATTCGATATGCTGCTTGGTTAAATCGTTGCCTTTTACTCTCGTGGTGAACGCAGTAACGTGGTCGCGTGGGTCAGTCGATCCATCGTATTTCGGGATGTCGGGCATTTTGAACCTTTTGGGAATTGGTAATGGAGTTGCACTTGGCTTCCATGGTTGTTGCGAATATTTATCAATATCAATTCCTTTGATGACAGTTGGTATGCCAGGTATTTTCTCAATACAGTCGGTTTGTTCCTTCACCTGTTTCTGCAAGGTTAGTACTAAATTTTGTAAATCAGAATTATTAGTCGTACCTGGTCTCCCCTCACGTGATTCATTGGGAGTTCCTCCGCTTCCAGAATTAGCCAACCCTGAATGTGGAATTTTCACAGTTGCAGTATTGTGTGGAGGAGGTGGGGTGGCATAGTTGGTAGTCCCCTCACGAAATCCTGGAGAGCGTCATTCATGTACTCAGCGATTAACTGCTTCGCAACATCCTACTCTAGAGCTTGTTCGTTTCATCAATTTCTTTACCCGACAATTCTTTCATCAATCCCGGGTAAATAGGGACAACTGTTGATACTCAATTTTGCCCTCATATTTTAAATAGCATATATACTTTAAAAATGTCATCCTTGAATCATTATTTAATTTACAACTATTTCCATAAATTTTAGAGCTTTAAAATTAATTGTCTTGCATTTAAATCACTTGAATATTTACTAATTATTCCTTTAAAATATTTGTGATGACTTAGTCATCAATAATTTTATATTTTGCATCTACATATATGTTTTAAATATTTTACTTCATTTCATACAACTATATTAGTATTTTTAGGCTATTTACGCAATCTTGCAATAATAGTCTATATTTTTGCAGTCTATTGCATTTTGTCATTTTATTCAAGGTCAAAATAATCTTTTACATTATTATAATCTTCTACTATTGTTTTACATTAATTTTGGACCCCAGTTCACCAGCCGACGCCCTAAAACTCTAGCCCAATAGCCCCTATCCCAATACCAGCAACCCACCACCCCATACCCATTCACTGACCCCGTCCCATCTACCTTTTAATCCTAATTTCGTTGATCTCAGAGATCAGTGGCTCACAAAATACCTCCCCTCTTAAATCCACCCTTACCCAAAATTCTAACCCCATTATCCCACTATCTCCGCCTGGAACCACTTAATTTCCCCCATTTCTCTGAAGACCCCTAATCGCTGCCCTTCCCCAATCCCTCTCCTAATCCCGTTTTTTTTTAGCAAATCCACTAGGCAAGAGCCTAGGGCTAGTTTTATTAATAGAAAAAGCAAATAAAAAGAACCACATAGGAAGAGTACAAGTAAGGGGGACAATAGCGTCAGTAGTGTTGCCTCTATGCCTTGGCTATATAATCACTCATATGCGCCTCACAATGCCCTATGTGGCAGTCTCATGTAGAGGAATCATGGTGTAGCTACCGGAAAAGTCTCACGAGGGCATATAATCTCATATCCGCTTGGGTATTTTCCCAAAGGCATAGGTAAACCTTACCTTACTAATCATATCAAGGCATAAAATAGCCTCATCTACTAACATGCATGTAAAAAGAAAGAACTAGCTAGAACTAGATATTCTATGATCATCACGGAGTTTATAATATACTCTGTGATGATATTACATAAAATTATGCTAATGTGATGATAGAATAAAAAGATGCAGAAATAACAGTGATGCTCTCTCTTCTCTAAACTTGTTAAATCTCCAACTTGTTGACGCTTGTATTCATCCTCAACCTTCTTCAAAATATCTTCAAACTTCATGATTTATTTTTTTGTACGGAGACTTTGTTGAAGTAGTCGGTACAACCTGTTTTTGTTTGGCAACTCTCATCGGAAGTCGCCTTATGTTTGCATCTTCACTCAGTTTGTCGTCCCAACTTTTTTCTCTTGTATGTGTCTTCTTTATTTTGCCGCTATGCATAGGTGATAAATCACCTTTTCTTGCTGCCTCTGCCCTATATTGATTCAGAATTTCATCTTCCTCGCCCTCTTCGTACACATCTCTGCCCAATTTCACCGAATTTGGCATATCTTAAAACAGATTTTGGGCCACCAGTGCTCCACGATCTTGGGCCACCAGTGCTCCAACTTTGTTATTTATCAATACTACCTTGTTTTGATTTTGCTTGTTTTGTTCCATGTTTTGCAATTTGTTCATGTTCCTACTCACACGACCAGTGCTGGCAGCAGTATGATTGAAAGATAATACCTGATTGGAGCTCACCATTTCATCCAAAAGCTTTCTCTCCTCTAGGGAAATACTTGGAGTGGTTGTCACAATTTGTTGTTGCCCGAAATTTGTTGTTACTGTTGCTGCTCGACAAATAGTAGGATTATCTAGATTGTTTGGATTAAACTGCTGCTGCACTGCCTCCATGATTGGAATGGTTGTCACACTTTGTTGTTGCCCAGCTTTTAATGTTACTGTTTTTCGCTAATCAGTAGGACTAGCAGCTGGACCAAGCTGCTTTGTAGGAGTTGCTGCAGCTTGACTCGATCTTCCTATAGGTGAATTTCTAGGAATAAACACTGGCGCATTGAGGTTCAATTTGCTCTTGGGACTCGTTGTTGTTGCCCCATCATATTTTTGCTTTTCAAGAGCTTCAAGCTCTTCACCTGCATTATCCAAACCATCCTCATGATCAGCTTCTTCAGATGAGTACCCTTCAAAACCATCACCCCAGTCCTCTTCATCATCCTCCTCCCGTTGGTCAGCCNTTTTTTTCCCCCCCCCCCCCCCCCCCCCCCACCTTTGCTTGTATTATTTCGTTATTATTCCCAGTTGACAATACAAGCTGTCCAGATTCACCTTCAAACTCCCCCGTCGACTCCATTGATTGATAAGGGACATCAAATACGGATGTGTTCAAGGTGACCAAAGGTTGTTTAACCATATTAGAGTTCATCATCATTTCATTCTGGGCATTTTTAATAATTTGTTCTACATGAGGATTGGAAAATTGCAACATAGGTGCATTGGAACTATGAGCTTGAATGCCCGTAAGTTCAATTCCCAATTTGTTCTTAGAGTCACTTCGTCGAACACCAAAATTTTGAGCTAAATCAACACTACCTTGGCCTCCTAGTTCATTATTGGACAATGGAACTAGTTGTTTGGACATCAGATTATCACCTAAACCTGTTGTATCACCTTCAGGATCCTCATTAGTAGCAAGAAGATCGAATTTATTTGAGTTGGAGCCAATGTTATTGTCTATTCGTTGAACACTTTGGTTCTGAAGTTTTGGTGAATCGTCTTTGCAGGGGATTTTCTAGATGTTACTACATTCCAATCTCCTTCCTTTTTGCTCAAATCTCCTCCCTTGTCATCCTTACATACATTCCCAGTTCTATTTTCAAGTAACAAGTTCTTATGCCCAGTTTCTCATTCCCTGAAGACTGGGCCAAAGATTCTCTTTCTGTAGTTTGCCTATTTATTTGTTATCCACTTCCAGCAGGTTTTTGAGAGGTTTTAGCCTCAAAACCAGTTTTACTACCTATTGCAACCTCTCCAACCTTTACCACATCCTTTCCTACATTATTTTGAACTCCAGCTACCCTATAAACTGCTCCAAGTTCAACCCGTGTACCAACATTAGTGTGAGCAGCAGTATATCCAGATGTTGCCTTTTCAATTTGAGTATTGGCCTCAGCTTGATTAGTTGCAGCCTTCGGGGCACCAGTCTTTCCCATACCATCCTTTTCCTTACCAAGTTATGCAAATGGATCAACACGATTAACATCATCCTTTAGACCTTCATCAGTGGACAAAATAGTTGTAGCATTAGAAAGAACCAGCTTGTCATAGGCTTTCACAATTGGATTAACAGCATTGAAAATCGTTGTTAATGTTGTTGTAGCAGGAAAATCCTTAGTAAGTTTAGGTGGACCTTTATAAAACATGGAAGCACCTCCTACATGGTTATTATCCACTACATGATTCACAGCTTCATTATTGTTCACAGTATCACTTTGTGCTCCTCCCTCCGTTTAAATTACATGTTGCACGACAAAATTATTTTTTTCTATTTCTTCTATTAATTGCACACCCCTTTTTGCATTAAGATATTCCTTAGCATCACCTTGTAACTTGTCCAAACTGCCCAGACCTGCATTTTCATCCACGATAACTTCACCTTTCTTTTTTTTTCTCGATCCTCCATCGGCATGCTCTTTCATCATGCCCTTGATGCTTACAATACGTACAATATTTAGGAAGGTTATCATATACTATCTCCTGATAATGCTCAACTATTTTCCCAGAATTTGGATCAACAATATTAGTCCTAACTCCTTTAGGATGGTTGTCCAATAAATCAAGAAGTACCTTCACCCTAGTCATACTTGGTCGCGTTCTGTCCTGAGTCTCTTTTTCTACTGCTAAGGGCTTTCATACTGCTGAAGCTATGGACATTAACGACCTTTTTGCAAAAATAATTGCAGGCAGCTCAGGCATAGATATCCAAACAACTGCTCTCGATGTTTCTTCACGCGGATTAAATCCTAACGTCCATGGGAATGTTCTAAAGAAAACTTCTTCACCCTTTGCCTTAACATAACCAGTAGTCCTTTATAAGAACTGAACAAAGTCATCAAACAAATCAAATTTTACCAAGATGTGTCGATACTCAAGCTGTCCAGCATTGCAAGAACCTTTGACGTCGAATTGTTTTGGTATGATCTGCCGTAGCTCTTGGATATCTGGTTTTCCATATGAAAATTTAAGAATTACAGCTTGGTTCAATCCTTCTTCAATGGTTAATGAATTACCGAGGTTAGAATGGAGGGGTTCTTCAGTTAGTGCATTCAGTCGAGTCATTTCCTATATGAAGGCTCGGCACATGGTTTGGAAGGGTTGCTTAGCTTATCTTGCTTTTGTGCGGGACACCACCGCCGGGTCTCCTACCATTGATTCAGTGCATGTTGTTCGAGAATTCCCGGATGTGTTCCCTTCAGACCTTCCAGGCATTCCTCCAGATCGAGATATAGACTTCTGTATTGATTTGGCTCAAGATACTCAGCCTATTTCCATTCCCACTTATTGTATGGCTCCTAAGGAGCTAAAGGAGTTGAAAGAGCAGCTTGAAGAGTTGTTGGACAAGGGGTTCATCAGGCCGAGTGTGTCGCCGTGGGGTGCTCCAGTATTATTTGTGAAGAAGAAGGATGGGTCTATGCGGATGTGCATTGACTACCGTCAGCTAAATAACGTAACCATCAAGAATAAGTATCCTCTGCCGCGCATTGATGATTTTTTTGACCAGTTGCAGGGTGCTCATGTGTTTTCTAAGATTGATCTGAGATCGGGTTATCACCAGTTGAGGATTCGGGCTTTTGATATTCCAAAGACGACATTTCGCACCAGATATGGCCATTATGAATTCTTAGTAATGTCTTTTGGCTTGACCAATGCCCCAGCAGCATTTATGGACTTGATGAATAGGGTGTTCAGGCCGTTTATCCACTCATTCGTTATTGTTTTCATTGACGATATACTGATCTACTCACTGAGCCTAGGTGAGCACGAGCAGCATTTGAGAGTCGTGCTACAGACCTTGCGAGAGCAGAAGCTATATGCTAAGTTCTCCAAGTGCGAGTTCTGGTTGGAGTCTGTGGCATTTTTGGTGCACGTGGTGTCCGGTGAGGGTATCAAGGTTGATCCACAGAAGATTGAGGCAGTTCAGAGTTGGTCGCGTCCTACTTCAGATTCAGAGATCAGGAATTTTCTTGGTTTAGCAGGCTATTACCGTCGATTCGTGGAGGGATTCTCCTCTATTGTAGCTCCACTGACTAGGTTAACTCATAAGAATGCCCAGTTTCGATGGTCAGACGATTGTGAGGCGAGCTTTTAGAAGCTCAAGGCAGCATTGACTTCAGCACCAGTTCTATCATTGCCTTCCGAGTCAGGGATGTATACGGTATATTGCGACGCTTCACGCATCGAGTTGGGATGTGTGTTGATGCAGGATGGCAGGGTTATTGCTTATGCTTCACG